>CM072869.1:15925000-16165000 GCA_036937835.1 Pampus argenteus
CTGCATTTTGGCAACTTCTCCAGCTGTCTCAAGCCATATAAGAGACAGGAACACAAAGTGATGTAGATTTCTCTGTGATGAAGCTCAGGTGGACTGAATCGATGAGTAACATTTATATACCACTGTGTGCATCCAGATGTGTTTTGTTTGGCCACAGTGCATTTATTTTGTTGTGTATCCCTTTTGCCATCCTTCTCTCTCTTAACCTCTTAACCTGCCATTTCTGCACCCCCATGCCCCTTTTTCCCCTCTCTGCCCACCCCTTCATCTGACCCCTCTCAATTACACCATGGGGAGCTCCAGCAGATCAATGATTTCATTGAGAAGGAGCCAGTGGTGCCATTAGTAGGTGAGCTCACCTTCCCCGGGGAGATCTGACACATTATTCTCAATGACCTCGCCTTCCTCTTCATCCCCCCTTCCATCACTCCTTCAACCCCTTTACATTCCCTCTATTTCTTCCTCTCTCTTTCCTTTCCTCCTCCTCCCTCCTCTTCTGTTTCACGGTGCTGAGAACACAGCTCTATTTTTAGGCCCAGACTCCTGCGGTCGTCACATCTGGCGCCAGTGGCCTCGGTGCTCGCACCCTGACCCATAGATACACAAACACACACAAGGACTCTCACACAGACACACACACACTAGCCCCACCCCAGACAGCACCAAGGGAGCACAAAGGTCAAAGAAAACTGCCTGCAAAAATATCTGTGACATCACCTACCTACTCTGAAAAGCCTCAGAGCTGCACGTTGACATAATGCTCTGTATTCTGCAAACAGTCACTCTGCAGGTATGTAATGAGATCCTTTTTTTAGACTCACACCTTGATAAGGTATTGTGATCAAATGCTTAACATGCACACACTTAAAGAAAGCAAGGGAGTAAATGCATGCACATATGGACAGACTCTCAAACACACGCCATGGTAAAAGGGCCTAGAGGAGGCCTGTACTGAGTTTTATGTATCATTGTTCTGTTTCTGCCAGGGTTCTCACCCCCTCCCTCGTCTGTCTCATTGGCCTCACATGATGAGCTTGATGTCATTTTCCCCTTCTTTCCCTCAAAACCGGAGAACAAAAACAGGCCAGCATGTGTGTGTCTGCATGCACGATATGCTGTGTGTGTGTGTGTGTGTGTGTGTGTGTGTGTGTGTTTATGCGTCTCTGTGTGTGTGTGTTTATGTGAGTCTTTGCCAAATGTTTCCACCATGACGTGATCTCACTGCTCTGCTTGCCTCCTGCTCCTCTTCCCCTTCTTCCCCATCACTCACAGTCCCTTGCTGGCTCAAAGGGGCCACACGCACACACACATTCATACACACAAGGACAAAGTGAAACACAGTCATACGTATATACTTGACCATGCAAAGGAAGAGAATGACGTTTTCTCCCAGATGCACACATAGATGCATAAATTCCAAGCCCTTAGATGTGCTTTAAGGTAGAAATGGCTACCATTTCTGCTCATTTCTTATTGTATACGTACAGAATGAACATGTATTATGTATTATGTCCATATAAAATCTTGAAATGATCTTAATGCACCATTTACTGGCACATAGTAAACACAACGTGTTGCATATTTGTCAGATAATGCTGGTATATGACCACATTTCTTTAGTACTTTTTATGCTTTGAATGTTTCACACAGTGTTTAAACCGAATGTTTCTATTTTTCATATTGCCATAATTAAGTAAATAAATCAACTTGCTATGATTATGATGTAGCAAAGTTCATAATTTAAGAGACGTGTTAAATACATCAGTCTGTTTCTGTCTTTTTGTATGGAATGAGCATCTGTAAAGCATAAAAGAACAATTAAATTAAATTAAATGTAGAGGCATGCACAATAACTTTTGAAATGGTTAGACTAAAATGTTATAAAAAAAACAAATCTGAAGAATCATTGCCCTACTGTGAGAGATTTTTTTGGTGGGCTGGCATGTCTGCCCGCAGGAGTGACAAGTGACTTTTTTAAATCCTTAATTACAAACCAGTTTGCCATCTCTTTTCCATGAATCTGACACCCCACATCTCCATTCTCCATATGCCTGCTCACCAAAACTGCTCTGAGCTGCGTAAGAGTAGTCAACGTTATGGATATGCATGTGACATCAGTTTAGCCACTGTGTAATTCAAAACCCTGAAATTTGGTCTAAATTCTGTAGAGTGTGAACATCAAGTGGCAGACTCTTACACGTTGTGTTGATCAGGAATTGTGTAATCCACAAAAGAGAATGTTAAGTCTTAAGTCATTTATTTTTGTCAAAGTTTCAGTTTGATGTTGTGAAACAATAGCTGCCTGCAAAGGAGGAAAATTCATTACAAAACTACAGCTTGCTTTACGAAAATGGCAGCAGCAATTTAAGATTAGAGCTAAAACATACGAAGATTATCTTTCTTGTACCACAGAATTTGACACGTGTTAATGCAGTACAGTATACAGTATTATTGTTTCTGGACATATACTTACCAAAATTACTCTTTTAGGGTGGTAGGATACATCTGGTCCTGTTTCCTGTGGCTCAGTTCAATGAGAAAAATCATCTTTGGCCTGTGGTTTCTTGTGTACTCCAAATTTGAAACCATAGTACAGACAGAACTAGACTACAAAAATCTTGGGTTTTGCGCAGGCTATCAGCACTTTAGTGGTCTTCAACAAACACTGCTGTTAAGCAGCATTAGTTTGCGCCATAATGCTGATTGTTTATCCTCCTTTGGTTTACAGAAATGGCTGCACAGCTCTTCTGGTCACCATTTAAATAATTCTTTGCTCCATATCAGACATTCAAACAGTGTAGTTGTGTAACTGAATGCTGAAAAACATATACCACATATATATTTATCTCTAGCTAATGCCAGAAACAAGGCAGAATGATATGATTAACTGGTTCTTACATGTAGATGTCTGTACTGTGTGCTGCTCAACTATCATGCATGTCAGTGTAGTACATGTAGATACAGGTACAGGTAGGTCTGACAGACAGCAATTAATTCAGTAATGCTAAACCAACAAAAAACCAGATGAGAGACTTGCTGTGACCTTGTGATGGAAGTAGACCTGGGATGTGGCATCTGTTGAGGTGCGGAGGCACCAGTAGAGCACCATGTATACATACAAAATGAACTATTATGTCCTCAAACCCATGAAATCCATGTAAAATCTTGAAATGATCTTAATTAACCAGTTACTGGCACATAGTACACACAACGTGCTTCATAATTGTCAGAAAAATGCTGGTATGTGACCATGTACGTTTCTTTAGTTTTAATGTTTTCCATAGTGTTTATATTGTTGTAATTAGGAAAAAAAAACTTGAAAAAACATGATGATTCAGGAATGACGGATTCTATGTAGCATTGTTCATAATTTAAGAGACATGTTAAATACTTACATTAAATTAGACAGACATGCACAATAACCTTTGCTCTCTTCTCTTCTGAGACAAATGTTTTATAATAAGAAAAGCTTGCAAAGAAATCATGTGGGGCAGTGCTTGTACCACAGTGCCCTAAATACTTCAACCATAGTTGTTTAAGCTGCATTGTGTATACAGTCCAATCATAGTGCATACCTTCTGGCTCCTGTTGCATTTGAAATCTATCTGGAGGCCGTTTGAACATCCCAACCCACCCCTGTCACGCATTCATCCAGCATGGAATAAAAATAGTTTGTTTAAACTGTTACCTAGGCAGTGTCAACACATCAGGTCAACAGGAGCTGAAGTTGAACAGCATGCTAACCCAGGCCGGTTTCTCTGCACTACGCCCCTGTCAGCACCTCATAACTCGAATCTCACCGTGAATTTGGGCCAAGTGCTCAGTAGTTTAGTAGCTGCGCCATCAGTTTACCACTGCGGCATTCAGCCTGATGAATCTGACACACATGTGGAGTGGAAATTTCCAAAGAAAAAGGAAAGGAGTATCCAACAACTAGGCTAGTTTATCCTACCCAGAGCTGGCGTGCATCTACCAGATTCCATTCATGCTCGGACTGCCCACCACTGCTCCTGTAATGCCGTCATTCCTTGGAACAATAGTGGATTCCTGTTTATCACTCTGCCGTCTTTGATGCACTTTATCTCTGGCATGCCACAGCGCTGCATCCTTATTTACCTATTTTGGTTACCTGGTTTTTTTTTCTTCTTTTTTTTTAAATCAGACTGCCCCATCCGCTGTAAGGATGAGGTTGTATTTCTTGGCAGCATTTTGAAGTGTGTTACTGTATCAGAAAATCTATTTTAACATCCAGTTTGCTAATTATTTTCCAAAGGTTTGTTGGCAGAGGAGTAGACTGGTTGCCTGGAGCAGAGCAGAGAGTTTGAATCCTCAATGGTTTAACACTTTTCCTGGTATGTACACAGACTTGTAACAGAGCTGTTATTACCGTAAATACACGTTGACCACACACAATCTTTTTGGGTTGAACCTCTATGATCGCCGCTGTTTCCTGATAAAAGTGGCAGATTTTCCATCGCCACAGCAACAGGCTAATTTTGGAGTTCCAGGCAGCTGTGAGGTTCCAGTTTGAGGAATGTGATAGTTTGTGATCATTCCCTGTCCTCCTGATATCTCTCCCTTCTGCAACACACATACCTCATACACAAACACACACATAGATGAAGGCAGCCCACAGAGAGGTCACTTCCCCTTCTGTTGTGTAACTATTTCCTGTTTCTGATGAAGTGACAACACGGCTCCTCAGGGTGAAAGAGGGAGACGCCTAGGAAACTCAGCATGTATGCATGCAAATGCATGTGATGAGCATGTGTTTGTGTGTTTGTGTATATTGTAACTTTTTTCAATTTACAAAAAAAAAAAAAAGCTTATAAATCACACCATTAACACTGAAAGTCATTTAAAAGCATCATGAGGGTGCTAGCAGGGCACACACACACACACTTAGAAACAGCTTCCTCTCACGACATCGCGTCATTCCTTCTCTATTGTTTTTCTGTAGTTGGCGAAATGATGTCACTGTCGAGTTGTGAATGTGACACACACACACACATACACACATATACATATACAGTCTCCAGGGCCTGTAATGGCAGGAAAACCAACCCTGACTGCTGGTGTTGCGATAGTCACTGTCACATGTCCTGTACGTCCTGATACAGTCTTCAGGGTGCAACGCCTTCTCCCTGCTGCGCGACAGTTTGTGTGAGAGGATACTGCTGAATGACTGTGACATTGTTAACTTTTGGAAGAATTAATGTGCCGAGTGTGCCCTGACTTCTTTTTTTAAAGACCAGGAACATGTTGTGTTCTCTTTAGAGAAAGGAAATCTTTTCACAAGCACTGATATGCATTGGAAGTCACTGCCAAAACTAGTACTCACATGTTTTACACATTTCATGCCTTTTACTGTACTATGAGCCATGCTGTGTATGATGATGAGCTAATAGTTGTTGTGTAAAATAATATTGGGGGAACTTGATCATGCTGCTCATAAGCAGGCCTGGTACAGTCTGAGACTGAGCTAATTGTGAGACAGGTAGATAAGACACTGGTAGACACTAAGGAGTGCCTGTGTGTCTGTGTCTGTGTCTGTGTGTCTGTGTCTGTGTGTGTGTAACTAGCAGAGGACCAGATGGCGTGGCTTCCAGCACTGTTGTGGGGACAGTGTGTCTGCTGTGCTGATAGGAGCTAATTAACACTGAACTGATCTGAGACCTGCCTGTCAGTTTGCATGTTGCAGCGTCACAAGCTCATTAAAATCGAACCGATCTATTGTCAGCTCCTCTCTGTCAGAGCAACACACTTATTACAGTGCCATCGCGTGTGTGTCAGACTGTTCTACATGCAAAATGTCCAGTGAGAGATGTGAGGTGTGTTTCCAGTGTATTATTGCCTTTAAGTGCTGAAAGGAAACCCTGCACACCCCATCCCAGGCCATTAGTATTTAGAATGAAATAACCATCCGTTATGCTCAAGTGAACCTACGTTGAAAAACTCGCCACTGGGGAAATCAGACTAGGGTGGAATGTACTCTTATTTGTTGTACATACACACACACGCACACACACAGAAACCTTTTCATTTCTGCAGACTGATGCATGGGTCCTGCGCATACAGTGTTTAGCCTTTCTTTTTACTCGTATAGACACACACACACACACACACACACACACACATTAGTCATCTATATACGACCCTAGAAATCTCTCACTCTAAAATTAACTTTCACTTTATATGCTCACACTTTTACACAAAGTAAATGCACAGGTTTTGTATGCATGCAGGCATACTGTAAGCACATGCATGCGGTAGCCAACATTTCATGTTGAGGCTTAACAGCCCCCCTTTTTTTCTCCACGCAAACACACACACACACACACACACACACACACTGCTGAACAACTCCAACTGAGATTTTTAAGTAGTTCATCTGGTTTATGAGGGCCCGTCTGGTCCTGAAAGCCCCCCTTGGTGTGTTTGATAGCTTACCCTCCTCCTCCCTCCTTTGTGTATGTGTGTCTTTGTATATGTGCTTGCACAAGTGTGTGTATATAATATCTGTGTGTGTAAACACATTTCTTGCCAGTGAGACAGATTTACTGGTGCAGTAGCCCCGGGTGCTGAGCTCCTCCAGGGGGTTAAGTTGTTTGGAGGGCAGGGGGTCTGCTGCATGACTGATGCGAGAAGGCCTCCCTCCAGGCTGCACAGATAGAGATGAAACTACCTCATGCTCTTCTAGTAATCTCATACACACTACAACTGCCTCCACATCTGAATAAACACTTCCCTCCACCTTCCTCTGGTTTCCTCTTTACCTCCTCAACCTTTTTTGATGTTATCATTCCCTCTCAAAGCTCCCATTATCTGTCTGAACATAAGTGTTCGTGGGAGGAAGGGAGGTCTGTTAGAGGTAGGTGAATAGGCACAAAGATTAAGTTAATATTTGACAATCAATATAGCAAGTAGATAACTGGAACTTGGTACTGGAAGAAAAATTATTATTATTACTTTTTTATTATTTTGTAAAAACAAAATGTCTAAACCATTTTTTTATTGCTTTAAGAAAATGTTGGATGTTTGCTTGAATAAGATATTATCTAAAGTTTAAAAAGTTTCCTGAATAAGATCAGGAAAGAGATTACAAGAATTTAAGAATAAATTAACCAGAATCTGACCATACATTTGATGCAAACTGTCAAAACCTTTCAATAATTATGAGGTTTGATACCCACACTTGTATATACACACACGGGTGCACAATTAACTACTGCAACACTAATGTCCTCCTGCGAGACCACCATGTCATCTCAGCTACCATCTCTCCATGGATTTAGACACCTCCTGCATCCCTTCCAGTACCTCACCCACTTAATCTACCCCTCTCGTACCTCCCCCACCCTCAATTGCTCCATCCCTCCATCCATCCTCCCCTCTCTCTCCCTTGGTGACTACCTCACCCCCCAAGCATGGCAGCTGTGCTCTGCTGTAGGCATTACATCACTGCAAGAGCAGCCTTGTTACTGATCCCCTGACAACCGGCACTATCAACACACACACACAAACACACACACACCAATATAGATACACATACAGAGATAAATACAAACACACATATGCATATACATACAGAGACACACACATGTGCATAGACATGTCTAGCAAATCTACTTTGTCTCTTAACTCCTGCAGCGATGTCCTTTATGTCTTCCTCTCACCTTGCTCCATTCATCCTTTTCACATACGGTTGCAACACACAGTTGCTCACACACATGGCTACACACACACACACACACACACACACACACACATAAACATGAACTCGCATACACGTGAACTCACAGTCTTCATCACCCTAACCTACCCTATCTGGAGAATGATGTCTCTCTTTCCCGTGATATCCTGACAGATGATCTGCGGTGTAGGATGACGGTCCTGTTGCTGCCTGTCTCACCGGGAAGGGAAGGGGGGACAGACGCTGAAGAAATATATTATAAACTAACTTTTTTTATTACATTACTGTGCTAGTACAAACTTGCATCACAGATTTTCACACAGAATATGTAACCAAATGTGGAAGTTGTGACTACATCAGAACCACAATTGTGTTACTTCTTCTGGTGCCCCAAATGAGTAGAAGTGTCATACATTTACATACACACAGGTCAGCTGACAGTGCCATTACTTCAGTCGAGAATACATTTGGATTCACAATTCCTGTGTAACTACTTAACGTACACAAAACTAGATGTCCTATATGTTGGCTGTAAGGTGACTGCGAAAAAAAGATGTGACGCCTAACTAAGTTTTCTCTTTAGCTTTCATGTGCAGATAAAGTATTTCTTACATTACTGAACCAACGTCTAACATGCTTAACTCCCATTGCTTATTTTGTTCTTTGTTTGCACCATTCACAACACACCCCTGTGGTTTTCAATCCATTTTGCTCTCTAAGGCCCCTTTTGCCTTTATACACTTTCTGTCTTACACCACTTTTTCAGCCTCATCTCCAAGTCCTTCCTTGTCTGTTTGGGCTGGACTCTGTGTGTGTGTGTGTGTGTGTGTGTGTGTGTGTGTGTGTGTGTGTGTGTGTGTGTCAGTAACAAACCCTCTAGGGGGTGCCCAGAGTGACCGTCCCACCTATTTCTGTCGCAGCAGGGCACACATGTGCAGCCAATAAAAAGGCCTGGCTGTCATTTTTAGCATCTTGGCTCTAATCCTCTAATTAACACACCTACTATTCTGGGCCTTGTTACCTTGCTCAGGAGTAGGGGAGGAGGAAAGGGCTAATAAAGAGAAAGGGGGATGTTGCTTTGCTTTAGGATCTTAAAGCAGTTTGACTGTTAAAACATCAGTGGATACTTTGTTTTGTTGGTGTTGGCTTCCACCGCCGTGGTTTTCACAGGTGTTAGGAAGTGGTGTGTTTCAGAGCTGGTTTATGGCTTCGAGCCACACAGATAGAACGACTGAAACGAGCTGTGGATTCAAACCGAGGTGATGATCAGTGTGTTTGAAGTGTACTGACCCCAGTTGACCACTGTGGAGTGCCACACCTGCTCCTACCAGCTGCTGATGAAGAACAAAGTGTGTGTGTATGTGGACCAGATCTTCCTCATGTTGTGTGTAAATCTGTTTACATAGTCAATTAATTAATTACTGACTAATTAATTTCAAAATGACTTGGTTTAAGGTTAAGGTAAGATTAGGGTTATGGTTAAGATTAGAATAATTATCCAGATAAATGAATGTGAGTCAATGTAATGTCCTCTAATGTCATGGAAACACAACTGTGTGTGATTGTGCATGAACAAGCGAGTGATCATATGTGTGTCTGTAAATGTGTATTACAGTGGGCGTGTGTGTGGCATTTGCAGTTTATGTGTGTCTATTTGTGGTTCCCTCGCAAAACTAATGTCTGCATTTTTTACAAAGCTCATCATCAGTAAGTGACTTATTTCCTCTCACTCCCTCTCTGCAACCCACAGTTGAATAGAGGGTGACGTAAGGCTGTTCTCACCCGTATGTGAACATTGAGGGGTCTACAGTGATGAGATGAGGTCAGTCTGTCAGCATGCAGCTGGCCCCCTAACTGGACATGTTGTATAAGCGTATTTGCCTTTTTTCTTTTTTTTTTTGAGCTCACTATGCAGTGACTTCATGTACTGAAGCACCCATCTGACCTGGTTTAAATGTATTAAATGTACCGTGATGCCTCAGCCTGAGACTGAACAGACAGCCAGGACTTTTTTTTTTTTTATGTGTTTACTATATAAAATAAAAAAAAACGCAAATGTGAAGCAAAATAAATGATCTTGTGTTATTAAGAATACCTTTGTGTTATATTTAAAACAGCTGTACTGACATAATAATTAGTCAACATTCAGTTAACATTCAGTCTCCTCCAGCGGTTATGTTAAGTTCTGTGCTGCTTTGTTTCCATAGCTGGACTTGTGGCCTACATGTTTGTCATTCCATAGTAAAGTACCAGGAGTCTGTGGCCTGTCAAATGGATGATGGCTGCCAACCACAAGCTTGTTTGGTCTTCTCATCACCACTAGTCTTCCCTTTTCCTCCTCCTTCCTTTTGTCTGTCTTTTTTTTCTCTCCTCTCCTCTCCTCTCCTCTCCTCTCCTCTCCTCTCCTCTCCTCTCCTCTCCTCTCCTCTCCTCTCCTCTCCTCTCCTCCCCTCCCCTCCCCTCCCCTCAAAGCAAAGACAAGAACACAGTGTCCAAACACAGGCGTGTTAGACATGAACCAGTGCAGGAAACGTGGTGAAGTCACACACATTCCCGCACCTTCAGAGACAAATCAGCTTTCACCACACTGACACAGTCTTAATCCCCCGCTGCACTAAGTATAATGTGCTTAGAAGATACAGTACATTTAAGGCAATCGACCTAATGTAAGTATTTAATTTATTGATATATACAGTGTGTTTATGAAAGGTGCAGAACACATACTGTAGTAAAAACTGATGCCACATATGGCAATCATCTCTGATGTTATTTGAACATGATGAACTCATGGGAACATGAGTCGCTCTTTTTTTATTCATTTTTTTATTCTTACTTTAGAACAGTGAACTTCACAACATGCAAACATCATCTTTCATCTTTCAAGTACATTTTCATGCACAAGCCTTACATGCCAAACGTTTTCCTCTCTTCTCTAATTAACAACACAGAGACCATCCAGTCTCGTGGCAGCTAATAGCTGTGTCTTAGCCTCTATCCTTCCCTGGTAGAGGCCTGCTCCACAGCTAGGCCCCTGAGGTGGCCGCATATTTGTTGGGTGAGTAAGGAATGTGGTTACATGCCTTAGACATTAGCTATGACGGAGCGCTGGCTCCACAAGAGAGGGAGGGTGCAAGGGAGGTAGCAGAAGAGGAGGAGGGAGGGAGGGAGGGTAGAGTCTGAGCTCACGGCAAGTGAGCTCATTCACTCCCAGAGCTCGAGGAGAGTACAGCTCTGTCATCCTCATTTGCAGAGCAAGCGAGAGAGGAGGAGGGAGGGAAAGGGAGGAGTGTAAGGCAGCGACTGAGCGAATGAGAGACAGAGATAGTGGAGCAGCACAACAATAGTGGGCTGCTCTTCTGGCTGTGGACTCATAGAGACAGAGAGAGCGCTCAGCGAGACACACTGACGCTCTGTAAACCAGCTGCAAGCAGAATACAGCTGGCGTATTCGTACAGGCATTACAGGCTGCTCACTTTTGTTTTTTCGTCTTGCTCTCTCTGTGGTGGCCATTCTTCACAAGACCACAGAGTTACTGAGTATTGACGCAGAAGCATTTTAGGAATTTTTGTGGTCATTGCATTTGTATGGGATTTTGGCCATAGGTGGACTTGCTTATGGACTTTCTGAGGAGCATGTCCACAGACATTCTGGACTAGTGTGCCTTTATTTTCATTGCACTGTGTCCATTCTCTGATGTTCATCGTCTGGGCACTGGAACAGCTGACTTGAGCAGAGTATACTTGAGCACCATCAGGAGTTTTGTGAACTTGGGATTTTTACACTTAGTCTGTGGTCTTAAATCCATCGGCTCTCTAAGGAGAAATTCTGTTTGTTTGTTCTGACATTTTTTTGTGCGGCAAAGGGTTCGCTCCATCCCTGAAAGAAGGAGCATCAGAACATTTCCATCTGTTGGTGTGTGTCTGAGACACTGTCTGTTCTGGGGGATGCCTCTGGATGTGGTGATTGCCCCAGTGGAGGACTGTTTTTGGCCGGACCTGCAGGACACAGACATGAGGCTGAAGATCAGAGTCCGCCGAATGAAGGAGGGGAGAGAGCTACGAGGTGTGTACCCACCTGGACACAGAAGGAGAATGTGTGTGTGTTTGCAAAAAAGAGGGGCACAAGTTAAAAAGCGTATGAGAATATTCCTCTTTGGCATGTAACATGTTGAGGATGCAGGCCTTTGTGTACAGTGGTTACAGAGCTACGCATAGTAAAAATGCAAAGAACATGGTTTATGATTTGGGGAGCTGTAAAAAGATGATGTGAATGACGGGGAAGTCCCTGATAACGGTTTGTGTGCTGCAGATGAGTACAAAGGCACAGTGGGCTCCCAGGTATTGAGGTATATTACAGTACAGGCGTGCTGCAAATGAAAGATAGATGTGAAGTGAATATTAAGGGTATGTAGCAGATCAATAGTGGGATTTTACTGCTAGCATGGGCTAAAAGAATACATTACAGGGACCCAGCCAGACCTGCTAATTGTTTTCCCACTGATTTGTTCGCGCAGTTAATGTGTTTAGAAACAGAATAGGAAGAAGGAGGATTAGGAGGATGACATCATGAAGATGAGAAGCAATGAAGAGGAAAGAGACGAGAAAAAAAAGAATCAGGGGGGAAGAATGAGAGCCGTGACCCGCGGTATGACATAGTGCTCTTGCTCTCTCAGCCTGTGGTCATTGAGATGTAAAACTATCAAAGGCTCTTTCTCTTTCTTCTCCTCTGGTCTTGGCTTTTTCTCTCTGTGTTGTTCACTCTCACTCTGCAGCATAGCGTCTTGTAGAGATGTTATGTTATCAATATGTGTGCAGTGTATGCTGCGGGTGTTTAACATAATACTTTCTCACACAGAGAAATGAGGTAATGCAGAGCAACGGTGCTGTGGAAAATAAATATTTTGTACAGAATTACATTTACATGCACATTGCTCAAAATATCAATTTTGTCACTTCATATTATGGGTATGAATGTGTAAATTTTGTATTTAAATGTAGTGATATGCATATCAGGGCTTATCAGAGAGCCGGTTAAAAGCAGTTAGCACAGCAGCCCTTCGCACCTGCCACTCTTCACACTGTGTGTGTGCGTGTGTGTGCTTGTGCTTGTGTGTGTGTGTGTGTGTGTGTGCGTGTGCTTGTGCTTGTGCTTGTGTGCATGTACAGTTCATCTCTTTACACTCAGGTTTTGCTGCTGGAAGTGTCAAACCTGTTAGCTCAGAGAACGCTACAAATAAAAATCGCATGTTTTCCATCAGGAGGTGAAAATAGAATTGTTTCTGTCACAGGTTATTTGAGGCACTTCAACATGTCTCTGTGGAAATTGACTTGTGATCACAGCCTAGCATACAGCAGGGTTTATAGTCCTATATTGCAATCACATGGTCCTGCTGAAACAGCAGTTGATCAAAGTGACATACTGATGCTATCTGTCCACAGAGAAGAATAATAAACAGTTTAACCATTACCCAGTATGTTAATCATACATTCGTGATGACCTCATCCTACTATCTCATCTATGGCCTTTTTGACAGAGGTGGCTATCAACCGCCCACTCTGTCCCCTAAAACACACACACTCCCATCACTCCTCCAGGCTGCAGCACAGCCTTTGTGAAGCTGAGTGGGACATGTGTGCAATGATGTCATGTTGGGAGGGTGAGGGATGTGGAGGAGAGGGGGGGTCACATTGAGATGCTAATGTCCCCTCATAGTGGAGGGGACAGCTGGAGGGGCACAGAGGATGGCGTCATGTCTCCCCTGATATGAACCACAGAGGAGAGAGATGGGGGGGGAGAGGAGGGAGGGGTGTGGGGGAGTCATTCAGGCAGATCAATGCCCCCAGGGTTGTGTGTGTGTATGTATATGTACCAGCCTGCGTTGTGTGTCACCCCCTCCCCATTAACAGACGAGTTAAAGAGGGCAACTGAAAGCTGTATTGAGCAGGCAGTCAATTGTACCAACACCAGTGATGTAACAGCAGAGCTCCCATTAACCATAACAGCCAGGCAGGCAGGTGTTGTGTGTCTCTGTCCAACCGCTCAATATCTCTGGGATTCCACTTCCATTCATCTTTCGGATTTTTCTGCATCAATTTAGCAGCATGGCTCCAAATAGCCTGAATTTGATCTAAATGTCTTCTGCTAAATACATACTTTCATGTCTGCGGGAGAATAATCTGCACCTTTTAATTGAAATGTGGATACTAAGTTAGCTGTAGGAAATGACACAATGAGGAAGGGGACTGCCGCTCACTGCCAGCAAACAAAAGGATGCCTGAGTACTCGGCTCTGACGGGAAAAATGGGGAAAATAAGCAGTTGCATAAGTGATGAAGTGGGCAGAGGAAAACGGAAAAAGGAAGTCAATTCTGGCTAGAGCTGCCGATGGCGACACAGTGCCCTCTTTCCCATTTTTTTTTCTTTTCTTGTGTGTTCAGAATTGGGTTAGTCATATCCTGTCCAAGTACATTTACTACACACAAGATATATGATGCATTGCTCAAAAAGCAATTTAGAGACCCAAAAATAAATGTTAGAATAGTATTTCTGTGTCAACATGTGATAGAAAATGTGTTTCTGTTTGTTTTGTTTTTTGTTTTTTTAAGTTAGACTGTAGGGCAGGATGCAACCTAATATAAAGATGAAACCTCTTCTTGATAATTATTGGATTTTTGCAGCCAGTTATGTACATCTCTTGACTTTAAAGCACATGTTAGTCTCTACTGATTAGCATTGAAGGTGAACTCATCTCTCCCAGTTGACTTTCTGATGTCATCTTCACAGACAGCTGGGCTTGTGTGGGTCACAGGGTATTTTCGGTGACCTCAGTGTGAGTGTACACTGTGTTTATGTGCATGCTTTGTGTTCTCAGATTGGAATGGACGTATGTGTCATCGTTTTCTTTTGGAGAATGTGAGGCCATGTCTCTTTGGGTTATTTGGCACACGCTCTGTGTGTGTGTGTGTGTGTGTGTGTGTGTGTGTGTGTGTGTGTGTGTGTGTGTGTGTGTGTGTGTGTGTGTGTGTTCATTTGCTCTTTGGGCACTGTGCGTTTTATTCTATCTTGACAGCACTCAGGGGGACAGGATGAGCCAACTGTCATCAACATCACTGTCCTTCCTTGTCGTCGTGGCAACCTTAAGTAGAGGGGGGTCAGATGATAAGGTGACAGTAACACGCTATCTCCTGTGTGACTAACATCCATTAGCGCCGGCCATGTAAAGCTTTAACTACAAGGAAGGTGTTTGTAATTGTGTTGACGTAATGTCACTGTAATATAATGGCCCTTGAAAAAAGCAGGCTGGTCTCTTATCTCTGACTTCAGTCTCTCTTACTCACTCCACAGTCGTCACACTTTGGCTCGCCAGTTTTTTTGCAGTTTTAATGTTTATTCAACATCAGATGAGGTCATCTACAGTAATAATGGCACACACACAAGATCATTTTTTAGAAGAGCATTTTCATACATGTTTTTACTTCCCTTCATCTACACTTTCTCCTCACACACAAACACACACACACGCTGTCTCCACAGTGGAACATCCTGTCTTCTGTCCTTCTAACAACTCTCCAACAATGTCCTTATATTGAAAGGGAAATGGTTGCTGTGTGACGCAATGGTTTTTCCTGTTGATTTAACTGTCTCCAGGAACATACTGCTTCCTCACACAGATACTGTATATGCCTGTGGCGGTAGCTATATGTAGCAACATTTATTTTCTTAACATGTGTGTGTGAGTGTGTGTGTGTGTGTGTGTGTGTGTGTGTGTGCACGCAACACCAGCAGCTTGGGAACAGGGAAACCAGGAAGAAACACTTCAAAGAACTACCCTTCCTCCCTCTGTTTTATCAATTACCAATGCAGTAGCACCACCCATAGGATCACTAGAAAGAGGCTCTGGTGGAAACTGTGCAGTGTCAGTGCAGTTTGAGGCAAAATTGTGAACTACAAATGTCTTTTTATTCTACACTATAAAGGCCAAAAATGTTAGATCATTGAGTCCTACTATCATGAAGCAGTCTTTCCTACTTTTTGTATTAAGCCCTCTCTCCTGTTGCCTGAGCGTTATCTGATCGCTGTTTCTGCATCTATCCATATACCTTTCCCCTACACTCCACCCCACATGAAGAGCGCTGATGTCATTGCTCCGCCGGTTGCCATTAATAGCTGGAAACAGACAGGCATTCTTCACTTTGCTCTTAAAGGTACAGTGCACTCAGAATTGCACTGGGTCATGAGGATGCACCCACCTTGCTTGCTCCTCAGAAGCTGGGGTGTTGTGAAATAGCTGTGAAATATAATCTTGTATTTGTTGAGTTCACAGTATGTGCTACTGACACTGTGTTTGTGTGTGTGTGTGTGTGTGTGTGTGTGTGTGTGTGTGTGTGTGTGTGTGTGTGTGTGTGTGTGTGTGTGTGTGTGTGTGTGTGTGTGTGTGTGTGTGTGTGTGTGTGTGTGTGTGTGTGTGTTGGCCAACCATTGCTACATGAGTAGTGCAGCTGGGTGTGTGTTACAACAGAAGGCAAAGTCCTGCCTGCACTGTGCTGTATGTGCTACTTTAGAAGAGTGATGTCATGTCTCACTCACTCTCACTGTGTGACTGTGTGTGTGCATGCGTGTGCGTGCATGCGTGACTGTGTGTGTGTGTGTGTTACATCCCAGATTGGGTCAGGCAAGGCTGAACCGAGATTAGATTCTAATCTCCTTTCTGGGGCTCAGGGTTTCCTTAAAGCACTCCCCTCTTTTCTCCACACTCCTGAGTGAGCTTATTATCCCCCTCCCCAACCACACACACACAAACACATACACCTCACCCCTGCTTCCTCTCTTTGGCCCCCACCCTGTAGTTATACAACCACAGTACTGCAGAGTAATGATAAGTGTGTGTGTGTGTGTGTGTGTGTGTGTGCTGCACAGAGAATTATCGGCAGTGAGAGGGAATATTGGAGGACATGTTGCCTGCAAGATTACATGATCATGCCTTCAGATTGTATCTTCTTGAAGTGTGTGTATGTGCAGGCGAGTGTGCTGTGTGGTTGTCAGGGGGATGTTACTGGGCCTCTGTCCTGGCCCTGCACCTGTGGCCTCTCTCATTCCCCTGGCCTGACGCAATGCACTGCTACAGGACATGAGCTCATGCAGGAAACAGAGCCACACATACACACATATGTACATATGCCAAAAGTGGAGCCGCCTGCCTCTTAAAGGGCCAGACACACACATTCCTGGACGCCCAGCAGTTAACCTAACTTGCACACAGAAGCACAGAAAGCCACTTCTTTTGCTCCTTTTGCACTGACACTGACAATGTAGCCCAGATTCACCTCTGAAAGTGTATAGAGTGTTTGTTTGCTCTGCTAATGGTGGTACGATGCTTTTTTTCTTTAGAGTCTTTGCAGAGTTCTCAGTGTGTTGTGTGACTGTTCTGTGGAAAACCATTAGTGTAACTAACCGGTTCTCTCCTTCTCTTGTTTCTCTGCAGGAGGCTTTGCTGCTTTCTCCTCCTGTTTCCCCGGCCTGTGTGAAGGAAAGCCGGCCACTGCTCTGCCTATGAGCTTGTCCCAGCCCTGCTTGCCTGTGGCTAATGTAGGACCCACTCGCATCCTGCCACACCTCTACCTGGGCTCACAGAAAGATGTCCTCAACAAGGTTGGTGTAGATTGTAATGTATAGTTATTGTATAGTGTGTCATTGCACTCTAAATCACCTTCTTAAAGATAACTGAGTTTGTCATGTTACCTGGCAACAAAAATGACTATGAACTCCTTTTATCTGTACCTCTGCAGGATCTGATGGCACAGAATGGTATCACCTATGTGCTGAATGCCAGCAACACCTGTCCCAAGCCAGACTTTATCAGCGAGAGCCACTTCATGCGCATCCCAGTTAACGACAACTACTGCGAGAAATTGCTTCCCTGGCTGGATAAAACTAATGAATTCATTGGTAAGAGGGCAAAAATAATGTAACACAACAATGTGTTTGGGTTGAAGTTGAAGATTAGCAGTACAAAGCACAATAGGCCCAGAAGGAAGTAAATTTATCTAAAATTTTATGTTTAAAAAATGCCATGTTACTCTATACCACACATCCACACAGTTAATAAATGTTCACGTGTAGCGCAGGTATCAATCGCATCAGGTACAACATATCTGTTCAGATGACCCCCTGTACTCTTCCAGGAAATGTCTTGCTTTCAATAGGCATTGATTGTCTCCAGATCCTTTGTGCTAAAGATGAGCCCTGTCAGAGATCTTGTGGTGTTGTGTACGTTTGCTTATAGTTGTGTGTATTCTGTTTGTCCCCCTCCAACAGACAAAGCCAAGGTGTCAAACTGCAGAGTCATTGTGCACTGTCTTGCTGGAATCTCGCGTTCAGCAACCATTGCCATTGCGTACATCATGAAGACAATGGGCTTGTCATCAGATGATGCCTACAGGTATGCTTGCTCCTCCCACCCACCACCAGCTGAGCTAAGGTGTCAGCCCCAGTAAAAAAGCAGCTCACTGCTGAAAGAAATGCTAGACGATTTGCTCACCCCCCACCCCCACCAAAATCGTGAGAAATGAAATCGTTGAATGGCTGCCAGGGAACACAACGTTTACAAAAGGCTGTGCTTGGACAACGCTGGCATGGGATTATGTAATGTGCATCAGTAAAATGGGTCACACCCTGCACCTGGTTTATCTAGAGCAATTCTGAAGTGAGAAAAATATATATGTTTAGGATTTTAGACGGTGTGATACAGTAATTTTATTGTACCCCAAATGGTACTCAACCCTTAAACTGATTTCTTGTAACTAATATTTTCTCACTTTTGTCCTCCTCACAGGTTTGTAAAGGACCGAAGACCGTCCATATCCCCCAACTTTAACTTCCTCGGTCAGCTGCTGGAGTTTGAGAAGGGTCTGCAAATACTCCAAGCTCTAACTGCAAGTTCTGATGACAAGATCACTGAAGGCAACATTAAGCAAAACTCAGAGGTTAACGGAGTCAGCATAGGTTTTGAGATGAATGGTCACCACAGCAACTATGACTCATCTATGACAGAGCCACAGATCCCACCAGAACCCAAGCTACCCTCACCCACCTCCCTCCAGCAAGGCTTCAACGGCCTGCACCTCTCCGCAGAGAGGATCATGGACACTAACCGCCTCAAACGGTCCTTCTCTCTGGACATTAAGTCTGTCTACTCCCCTAACAGTCCTCTCTGCCTCAGTATGGCACCCTCACACTCCGAAGACGTCCCCAAGCTGTGCAAACTTGACAGCCCAGGAACAGGCACCTCTAATGGTGTCTGCTCCCAGTCTCCCGTCCTAGACAGTCCCAGCTCCTCTGATTCACCGTTTCCTTCACCAGGATGTGGGGGCAGCATCGGAGGTTTGGGGTTTGGAGGAAGTGAAGGAGTCCATCGGTCTGGTTCTTCCTCTTCCAGACCCAGAAGAAAACCCAAACACAGCTCTGGCAGTTCCCCAGTCCACTCCCAACCACACCACCCACCCCAGTCCCTCAACTTGCCGCTGGACCACAAGAGCCCCACCCTGGACGAGAACATAAAGGGCTCCCTGCTCCTGTCACTACCCTCTCTACCCACCGTCTGTTCTGGGGCCATGTGGACCAAACACAGAGACACTGTCCAAGCCACTACTCCTGTCACTCCTGTCACCCCCACCACAGATGCCCCCTGGCACTTCGGGGCAGAGGAGGGTGGTCAGGGTGTGATGGAGCTCGGAGGAGGAAGGGTTGGTGGGGGAGAGCAGTCATCAGTGAGGTTTGGGAGCAGCTCGGCATATGTGGCGTTTGGATGCAGCGAAGGTGTGCGGTTACGAGACAAATCTCAAAAGGAGAAGCCCTCGATGCCACAGACACAGAGAGACCACCGGGACTCATCATCAGTGACCATGTCCAACAGCGCAAATAACAGCGGGCCTGCTTCAGAGAAGCAGTTCAAGCGGCGCAGCTGTCAGATGGAATTTGAGGAGGGTATCTCAGAGACGCGGTCCCGAGAGGAACTTGGGAAGATCGGGAAGCAGTCAAGCTTCTCTGGGAGCATGGAAATCATTGAGGTATCCTGACAGATAATGGACATGATCAGGGCTGTCCCTTGGGGACAAAAATGGACCTGATTAGGAGTGCAAGAAGAGGACATATGGGGGAGGGGCAGAAGAGGGTTTTTTGTGCTCCCCCACTGACAGTGTTAAAGACTCCAATTGAGAAAATACAAAACAGAGTTGATGTGAAAAGGTTAGCAGGTGAACTAGCATTCACACCTGGACAGACAGAGCTGGAGATGTGGTGCTTAGCAGACCATAACCATCCTGAACTCTCATACAAATCTGAAGAAAAATTTTGGGGAGTGTGGGGTAAATGGGGTGACTGTAGGTACTGAAACTCTTCATTCTGAGCTCTATCACAGCTAAAAACAAATGACCTAGGGCAAGTGTCATGTTGCAACCATTTATACAACACCCCTATTTTGACAGAGTTCGGACACAAACTGCTTGCCTGTGGTCAAATATAGTGTGCTTCGGTGGGTGTATAGCTCGTGATTTGAACCAAGACCCCTGTTTGCTCCTGAAGCTTCACCCCCAATGTCCAAAAAGCCTCAGAACCTTGCACGGTTACGTCCACCTCTTTCCCAGTAGCTCTGCCTGCTACAAACTTTGCATTAACATTATTGACAATAATAACAGACTTCTTAACAGCATCTCTCACCACCACAGCACAAGGCAGAGAGATCCCACCGACTCCCTCCACCAAGAGCTTCTACCAAGCGGTACTGCATCCAAAAACAATGAAGGATCCTTAGCGTTTTCACCGCTTTGATAAAAAAGACTTTGAGTTGAAGATGGGCAGTGCCCCCCCTCTCTCCCCACACCTTAAAGCACAGTGTGTCTTTTCTGACTTTGGCTCCCTTGTTTCCAGTGTTAACAACCCGATGAGAATGAGGTTTTGGGTGAAGAGGGTTTGCTTTATTGACCCTTTAGCCCGCCCTTCCCGTCCCACTGCTCCACCTGTGGTCACCACTGAGCATGCACCCGAAAGGCTGACAACAGACAGACAAATACTATATATACAATATGAATATATATAGCAATTCTAATGGACATCTAAGGGACTATTTTGTTCAGTTATAGTTTTAATTTATTGTATTGGTTCATTCTGGCAATGAGAAATAATATAATGTTGTGGATTTGTTTTTCTTTTGTTGAATTATTATTATTATTATTATTAATATTATTATTATTTTCTGTATGATATTTATGAACACACACTCATACAAATACACGCATTCAACAAATTCAAGCTAGCAATATGTGCTGTTCCTTCTTTCGGGAGAGTGATGTATGACTTTGAAATGCACTTTTCTGCTTCCTGGTAACAAAGTTCAGTTACCATCCACACTCTGGCCACATGTTGTTCCCAAAAGTCAAGTCTTGTGTTTTAACAGTACAAATATAGAGCCTCTGTTTGGTGTTAGGAGGTTGGTACAAACATCCCGCTAGTGAGATCTTTAAGAATCGGATCTCTGTTTTGTCTCATCTGCAGTGTGTATGTATGGATTTATTACAAGCATGGACTAAAGAGACTGTTTTGTCCGATTCTGTCCAGATGAAGCACTCTGATCACTTATTTACAGTAAAAAAAAATTCTGCCAGATTCATGAGATTGCATAACAACAACCATATGCAAACAGATGTGCACGCTCTTTCACAAGTTTGAGACTCAAAAGAATCACATCAAGCATCCTCTCCAAGCCAGCACTATTTCATCACGATCACAGCACATCCCACCAAAGCTGAAACCAACACCTACACACATATACACACCCTATACTGTATGCACATATATTCATACATGTAAAGCATAGGCCCAACACACACACCGTTTTGTTCATTCTCAGGGGATCTTTCAGTGAGCCAAGCCTGGCACAGGGTACACAGCTGCTGGTACATCAGCACAATGCATGTTCGTAAAGCACCCTTGCTTTCTCTCTCTCTCAGTCTTTTTGTTACTCTTATTTCTTATTTCCCAAAGGTTTGAAAAAAATGGCATAGTAAGTAAGAAAAAAGTGGATCTTCATATATAGAAATGAAAAATGTTGCTCTCCTGGTGTGAGATGGTTATTTATTTATAATGTAAAATGTGTTTTCCATTGACCCTTGATTAGCTTTTTTCTCTGGCGAACTCTGACCTTTGACCTTGTGCTGCTGCAGCTACAGTAAGTTCAGATAGACTCCTATGCCCCCCCACCCCGAGGCTCAAGCAACCTCTCCTCTCCCTCCTCCATATATTTTTAAGAAATGTTGTTAGAATTATTTATGACATGTAACAAAGATGATGCAGGCTGTCCCATTTGCTAAATTTGTTGTTATTGAATTATTATTATTATTATTATTATTATGTTGTGTAAATAGCAACACATCTAAGAACACTGATGAATTTAGATGAGTTTTTAAAAGAAAATCCTGATACCTTAGGCTGCTTGACGCAAAAATACCTCAGGTTCTATTGAAAGGCTTTTCCTTCCCCTGTACATGTTTTGTGAAAATGAGACAAAAATACAGACATGACAAAATACAAACTCTTCTCTGCTTCTTCTTCTTCTTCTTCTTTTTCTTGTGTGCTTGCATGAGGGGGCTGGGAAGGGAATTCCAGTGAAACAGATGCACAACACCATTACGACATCCTGAAGTCCTGGAGTCTTGATATTGATTTTTTGTTTAACAAACTCCACTCTGACCACAAAACATAGCTTCATTGATTTTTTTTTTTCCCTCAGACACTGCCACATGCTTCCATATGCTGATGGGATGGTGAATTATTTAATAGAAAAGATAAATTCAGAATGATTTTCTAGAGAGACAAAGCCTACATTATTATGAACCATACTATTGCATATAATATAATAGGATTAGAATCGTAACAGTAGTGGAATACTCAGGTCCCATACATAAATAAAGTAATACCACAATGTACAAATATTACAAGCAAATGTCTTATCTAGGTTAAGGTACAAAAGTATTACTGTATCAGCAAAATACCCTGTTTCCAGGTTTTACACTAAGCTAACATTTAAGCTGCTGGCTGTACTTAACAGACAGGTATTGATCTATTGATTAATGCTTCCTTTTAAACAGCTTGTATATTTATTTTAGTTATATGATTGTATCATTATTATCAATGATTTAACATATTAGCAGCATTTTACTATCTTATGTGTTTATATATCGGGTAGTGTGATATCTCATAAGCTCATCAGATGTTTTGCATGTGGAATCTCTGCAAAGTCACCAACTATAGCTAAATGTACCGTAGTGAAGTAAAAAGTACATAATATTTCCTACTGAATTGTGGTGTGGTTGAAGCTTTAGGTAGCAGAAAATTGGAAAAAAAAAACGGAAAATTAAAAGCCTCAAAAATTGCACTTATGTAAAGTAATAGAGGAAATGTGCTTAATTACTTTATTTCACTATGTAAAGCCAATGTTCCTTAGTGTCATAAATACAAGACTTTGTGAGAGTATTAGCTCCCTACTAGCTGACAGAGAAGATAATAGATGTCATCCAGAGGATAGACAGACCAAAGATAGACAGAGCAGTATGCAAGAATACGGATGTGTGTGTGTGTCTAAGAATAGAGAAGCTACACCCCTAAGGCACGTCACCCCGTTGTTCCCTGTCTTCTCTCAGATTGACTCATTGTCTGCCATTATCTCCTCTGCTTCCTCTTCTTACTCCTAACACACACACACATTACAGGTTTGCCATCACCTACCCCCCCTTCCTGTGCTCCACCTCTTCCTCATATGACTTTGTCTGTGAGCACAGAAGTGGGAGAGCGGTGGCTGGTGAGGGTGCGGTGTTTGCCAATGATGTGATGTGTTTGAACAGTGCTTACCTCCAGGGAAAGAGAGAATGAGATGAGGTAGCTCTCTGTGTGTGTGTGTGTGTGTGTGTGTGTGTGTGTGTGTGTGTGTGTGTGTGCGTGCGTGCGTGTGCGTGCAAGAGAGAGAGAGAGAAAGAAAGAGAAAGACAAAGAGAGGTATTTGCCCCCAGAGTACACAGTGTTACAAAAAAACGTTCAAATCCAGCAGGAGACCAATTCATTGCATCCCCTCAATGGGAGCTTGACTACAAAAGACAGTTTTAGTTTCATGATGTCATGGTGGAATTTCACCTCGTGCAATCAAACAACATCTCTCTGCAAACAAAGCATCAATCCCAAAGCTTTAGCGTTTAGTAGACCGTCGTCCCAGAACAACCAGTGTGTTGTTATTGGACTGGCAAGTGGATAAAGAAAGGAGGAGCAGCAAAGGAGATGAAGCAAGTTCTTTCAACACACACACACACACACACACACACACACACACACACAAACCAGATGTCCCTTGGACTTTTTTTGGTGAGCACAATGCCGTCTTAATGAGCATTTCACTGAGTCCAATAGGAGACAGGCAGAGGTAATGGTATTACCAGCATCTCCAGCTGAGTCCCACTGCTTTTCCGTGTATGCGTATGTATGTGACATCATTTCATGGCCATCATGGGAATTCCCCCTGACAAGACCACCACAGTAATGGAATACATTAAAAAAAATCCCACTTTCACTCTCTCTAACATGAGCTGCCTTCATGGCATGTTGGTGTGTGTGTGTCTAACCCTAACCTGGATCATAGCAGATAATCCTTTCACAATATGCTTCCTCTCTCTCTCTCTGTGTGTGTGTGTGTGTTTGTGTGTGTGTGTTTCAAGGTGCCCTCAACTCGTATTATATGGATCTGCATCTCGGGTAACCTGCTGTCTCTCCTCTGCTATGCTGAAGTCTGCAATTCTGTGCAGGTTTCCTGTTGCCAGTGTAATGTCCTCCTTCCTGAAATAGCTTTCGGATGTTAGTTATCAGTCAGTATTTTATTCAGGCTTTATACCGTTGTGCTGGTTGTCCGTGTGTGTGTGTGTGTGTGTGTATGTGTATAGAGATGTGGCGTGCATGCATTATGAATGCCTTCCTAAGTGTTTGCATGTTTGTCTTTGTGTGTTGACAAAGCTGTTTACATGTATGTGTACGGTACATGAATGACCATGTTTTTTCATTGGCAACAATTAATAATGTGTTTTATGAAAAACTTTGAAAAATTTGCATTTGTACTGCATGTGCATAGATGTGTGTGTGTGTGCGTGTGAATGCCTGAGTGTGTACCCTCCCTCTCACACGGATACGTCTGATGGGTACCAGACGTATCCATGCTGAGGGGCTGCCTGGCGCCTGGTCCCAGACCTTCTATGTGGAAACAGTTAAGAACCTTTACGTCAGCAGGCTATGGCACTTTCCGCTTTTCCACTCGCACACATGTGTTTGCACACACATCCAAAATGCTCTTAATATTTTCACAGAACATGCCTACTTTCTCTTCCTCTTTTCCATTTCTTCTGTGTTGCTCACTTTTTTTTTTTTTTGCACACTTTGATCAAACACACACTCGTTACAATCTGCTCGAAAGTTGCGTCAGCGCAGCATTCCACACTTTTCCATGCGTCACCAAGGATGACTGAAACAGCATTTCTTGACCTTTTTTTTCCATGGAAAACTTTTGTCCTTATATAACCCTGAGTCTGGCAACCTGCCTGTCCTACTATTTCTCTCTATCTGTCTGTCTCCCTGCCTTTACCTCCCTTTCATCTCTATTCATCTCTCATGCAAGCAGGCAATAAGTTGTGTGCTGTGGGCTGAGAAGCCAGGCAGCCTGTGGTGGTTCCCTCTGCATAGTGCCAGACCTGCAAGAACCTTGGTACATGTGCCCAATATTCTCCTCCTGCTGCTGCCCGTGTGCAGTCATAAGCACATTCATGAGCCTGTCTTCATTTCAGCACAAATTACAACTCGCCACAGTGAAATGAGCCAAATAAATGAACGCAGGGAGATCATTAGTGCATTTTCTGCAGTGGGTAAGAGTGTGTGTTTGTGTGTGTGTATGTAGCATGTGGTGAGGAAGAATCCCTGGTTGGCTCGGAGGCTCAGCGGGCCTCAGGTAATCCAGTTTAATGCAGTTAGCGTTGTCATGGCCACCTGTGTATTACACACCACAGTGTTACAGCAAGACTAGAGGGGGTGGCTAGACTGGCAAATCACTGGAAAACAAAGAAAGGCTGTAAGGGGGCTCACTGTGCTGTCTGGAGCATTTGATATGAACAACAACAAAAGTGCTCACAGAAATGGGTCAATCAGACTGACACAGTATAAAGAATATAATTTCCAACTGTGATGGTGATGTAGTGTGTTAGTATCATGAGAGGCTGCTCAGAACACCAACAGACAGCAGACAGAGACTCATTCTGATCATTCAGGCAGGTGTTGCATAACTGACTGCTGCCACCTACTGCTGGCTCCCGGTCAAGCTCGGCAGCTCCGGTTTGTCCCCTGACAGGAAGGTGAGAAGCGATCGATACTTTTGTTCCACGAGTCAAGCCAGCAGCAGATTGAATGTGCATCAGCGCGTCAGTCCTCGGGTTTCGTTTAGCATCTGCATTTCAGGACTGCAACTAAAACAATGAACAAAGAGAATGAGAGAAAGAAAGTGTAGGCTGTATCTGTGTTTGCTCTGTGTTTATACGTACCCCCTCTTCACTGACTCTGCATGTGTGCATGTGTGCATGTGTGTGTGTATATGTATGTTCAAAGTGCTGACTAAAGCAGCTGATGGTGCTGACATCTGTCTCTGTCCTTCTAATGGTGGAACAAACTCCCTCTCCCTCTCTTTTTCCCTCTCCCAGCATCAACCCCATCAGCACTCTCTGCCCAGGTCAAAACCCCATCAATGCATCAACACACACACATACACACACACAAACACACCCACACACACACTGCTCCTACTACTGTAGTCAGCAACACACACAGCACGCAGCAGTGCATATCCCATATCTCAGCGTCTGCACCTCCAAAACCACATCCTGGCAGACCACCACCAAAGAAGACATTGCTTCAGGTGGATGTGGCACTGCTGACACAAGGTCAGACACTGCCTCATCTCTCTGAATGATCACCGCCAAAATGAATTATCCTTTGCAATCTAAGTACTTAATTCATGCTTGTTACTTTCACTATATCTGAATTTATTTTAATATAGCCATGGTTAAACAAATGAGAAGAAAAGCTTTCTTAAAAATGAAGGTAATCAAGAATGGTCTAAAAGTGTGTATTTTACTGCTGAGACTGGCCTTAGCAGCATTGAATCAGTTACTGATTCAATGCATATTTGTGTATTGATATTGAACATGTAGCTTACCTTTTTGTGTTTTTATTTCAAACTTAAATAATGTATTATGTTGCAACTATTTTTATAGATGATTTGTTTATTCTTGGTGAAATATATGGCAAATAATATTTTTTAAGTACAATTTTTTCAATATTAACAGTGAATCGAATGACTACATCTAAGTTAATCAAAAATCATATGATCATATGATGAGTTTAATTTGCAAAACTAGAAAACTAAACTTATCATATTAAATTGAAACTGATTGTGTATATGTTTGTGTTTGCATCTTATTTCTATAAAGCAGGTTTAAGTTCTTACACAGATCAAATCTTACAAAAAATCTGTAAATGCGTTTTGTGTGAATCTGACACAAAAACTATGATTATATTTCAACTGTAAACACTTTTCAGTCTTCTCTGAGTCTGTTTGTGGAGGATTGGTTTAACAAGCGCATAGACATGATGACTTACTGTAGGTTGCTATAACAAAGACTGAATCTCTCAAACACAGCAGACGACTTGCTGCTGACACACAGTGTCTGTGGCTGCTGCTCTGTTATCATTTCTCCTTCTCTGCCCATGACCTCACAGCCACATGCAAGCTATTTTTGTTGAGTTGCTTCTGGCTAAAAATGACTTCATGTCTGATTTGCTTGAAACAGAAAGGGGGGGGGGGTCTGTATAACATTGTCCATGGAGCATTTACAGCATTAAAACAGCATGCTTTGACTTTTTCTTGTTGGTTGGGGTTTGATGCAACACAATCTTCTTTCTCCTTTATCCCCACAGATTCCCATCTTTCATTATTACAAGGAGCTTCAAATCCATCCTCTTCTTCCCTCTTTTTCTTCTTCTCTCTAGGATGAGAGTGCTGGAGCCAGGTAGAGCTGCAGACATGAGTAATGTGGCAAAGACTGACTCATACACTGAGACATAAGCCGTCAGTGTGGAGCCAGCAATGACACAAGCGCAAGAACAAACACACACACACACACACACACACACACACACACATTATATAGTGAATCGACACAGAGGCAGACAGACTTGGCGGTGCCAACAATCTGAGACCATGCAAGTGGGTGGCCATTATCATCACCTTATATAATGTGATCATTATTGAAAATTAATCCTTCAGCAATGAGATCAGACTTCTTACAGTAAACATGTCTAACACACACACACACACACACACACCAAATACAGTTTACATGAAACATAATGTACAGAAACTGCCAAGCAGTAATGTGCAGATCGCTCATTTTAATCTCTCTATTATTAAGAAGAAAAAGTTTCCTATGAGCAGCTCCTAGTTAAATGTTTTGTTTTTGAACACATTTACAGTTCAATATTAATTATTCATAGATTAATTGTAATAAAGCATTTTTGGAATCAAATCAATTTTAGTCTCCAATCTAAACATCGTTGTAGTATTAGTGCTTAGGTGCTTAAAAAGTGTCTTTTTAGTGCTACAAAAGAAATGTCACATCTAGTTGTGCAATTTATGCAAACACACACACTCTCTCTCTCTCTCCTCATTGCATCTATTAAACATTTATAATTCATGTAAGAGTAATGTGAGGTGTCTCTGTTTTAATGCCTCCTAATGGCTTTTTGAGTTACTGCTGCCAGCTATGAATAAATCATATCAGTCATGCTGCAGCCGATACTTCACCCCAGCAGCACTGAGCTGATCTATAGGTATGTGGTGGACTGTGTGTGTGTGTGCGTGCGTGCATGTGTGTGCGTGTAGTTTTCACTAGTCTGCTCTCTTTCTAACTGAAAAAAAAAATCAGAACAGAACAAATAAAAAAGCCTGTGGATACTTTTTTTCCCTTCCTTATCTTGATAGCACAACAGAAGTGTAACGTTTGTGTGTGGAGGGAGTGCGTATTTTCCTCATCATTTAATCATTCACAGATGTTCCATTGAAATAACTATGTAATGTATGTAATTTAGTACTAATTACAGGGAGAATAGATTGTTCTTTTGAAGTAATATAACGCAATAAATAATTACAATTAAACCCAAATGAACATGAATTAATATTGTTCACTTATTACTCTTTGTATATGTTGAATTGTATTGTAGACAATTTAAGTTTACCAACTTTATTTCAAAAGCCTGTAAAAAAAGGCAACTTAGATAGTTTAATTAGTATTTATTTAGATTTTTCATTATTACATACTATTAGCTTCTGTCAGTGATTTAGGAACTCTGCCCTTTTCAACAATAGTCTGAAGATCTGAAGGTAAAACACGTGTTATTTGTTCTGGTCCTAGTCTGATATATTGCTATATATTATACAACTCTACTGCAAGGTGTGATATTTCGTTATTCCCCTGCATTCTGTACTTAATCTACAGTTTATAATAATAACTTACAACAACAACAGTACAAACTACAATGTCAAGTTCAATCAACAACACATACATGGAGAACTGATGCAGATCTCTTTGCACCGGCTGGGATGCTGTGGAATGGGAACATATCGACCCCTGGATGGCTCATTATTGACGAATGGATGGATTTCAGGAAGTGACCTTGGCTAACTCAAGCGAGCACCTGACCAGAACCCAGCTCGTTTTCCCAGAGAGCACATCCCTGGCACCATCCGCCCCTCTGACAACAGACTGCGGGTTACATCCTTGTAAGAGGTAAACATAGTTCACTGGACTCATCTCACGGGTCATTGCATGACCAGGAAGTCATGCTGAAGTGCTGTCATGAAGTGTGGGAGCGTCGAAATGAGTTCATGAGGGGGATGAAGGGATTAGAGACTGTAACTGCTTGAAATAACATTATATAAATAAATAGACCTTCCAAAAGGCCTTTTTTCCACAGCAAAACGTGTGAAGTAGATGCGTGCGTGTTACTGATAACATGAAGCACGACTCAGTTTTATTAAAGTGTCCCAGTAAGTCAGGACACCGGGACAGTTTCACAGCACCAGGACCCTGAAACTGAAGCAGCTAAATGTAATTCAGCCCTCGTAACTTTAGCATTTACACCTGTGCTTTTCCTACTGCGAAATGTCCAAATGTCTTATATTAGCAAACACACAGATGCATGCTCTGAAATTTAATAACTGACTTAAATGTGATCAGTTAAAATGCTGCAGATACTAAATAAGACAATATGGTGTTTATTTTATTTGGAAGTGCCAACCCATTAAATATTGTACTCCTGTCCATACTGTCTGTGAAACAGTTACAATGTAATTTTAGTTACAATGTAATTTTATATTTACAAAAAATCAAATAATGTTTGACACACACACATATATAAGAAACATCCTAATTACTTCAACAGAGTGAACAGATTTAAACTTAATTGGAAAAAGACTTAAACGTTTAGGCACTAGAATCATTATCAGGACAGAAACACTGTGATCTTTCTATCTCTAACAGACACTGTCTGTGGTTTACTTTCATTTTTGTCCTTGAATAGTGGGAGTAATTGTAGAAATTCAGAAAATGCATTGTCCAGTGTCTGCACAACAAAAAAAACCATACCGCCACCATGTGGCTGTTCGTGGTATTACATCGCATTCGAACGTCACTCCAGCCGCTTATCAATCATCTCTGTAACTCCGCCCCTCGCTGAGCTGATTGGTGGCCACCAGGGCGCTAGAGTCTCAAGGAGCCAATCATATGGCTCTGCCTCCTGTTAACAGGGCTCCTATTCTCAATGCCCTCTATGTCGCCTGTCTGCAACTGTTATTTATAGAAGCCTGAGGATGCAGAGTAGAGCATAAGAGAGAGGAAGGGATGGAGGAGTAAGAAGAGGAAGAGGAGTGTTAGGACTTGATGACGACAATATGTCTCTAGTTGTCTCCAAGAGAGAGAGAGAGACAGACAGAAGATGGGGAGACCAGTCATTTTTCAGTACAATATTGATCCCATCATTGCAAACTGCATCTGTCTGACTGATGGTTTTCTTGAAGATGAAAATAGGTAAAAAGAGAGCAGGGAATGGAAAAACGGAAATGCTAATAAAAGATATCTAGAGTAAATGGCAAGGGTTGAGGTTGAGGCACAAATTATGTGATCAAATATATTTCTGTACCAAAATAGAACTGGAAAACTGAAAAAGATAAATGATCAAGGGTCACTAAAGCAGTTTTAATACCGTATTTAAGTTGAAAATATCTTCTATGTATCCTTATTAATACAACTATTTCACTATTTTTCCTCTAAATAAATTTCTTGTCAGAAAATAGTGAAAAAAGTGTCAGAAACTCGAACATATAGACTATAGACAGTGTGAGAGAGACCTGTATTACTGACTGTCTGACTGCATGAAGTGTACCGTACAATGGCCGGCAGTGGGTGAAGTAGCATGTAATGTAACTAATCACTAGACATAAAACACAGTTACTTCTGTCTGAGGACAGATGTTTTCTGAGAGCGAGCAGAATAGCAGCTGAGAGGCGTACAGTATATAATATTACATTACTGTAACCACCCTGCTGCCTGCACAGGGTCACAGCGAGAGGTCAGTGCACATGGACGCTGTCCAACTGAGAAATATGGCCTCCAAAGACATCTCTCTGGGTTTGGTTTGAAGGGTTATTTCTGCTTTATGATTTGTAATGATAGAAACTACAGGAAGGCAAGGCAAAGGCATGGACATATTAAATGCTGGGCTCAGGGGCAAAAAAACCTCCTTTGACCCCCACTGACTACCCTCTGTCTACACCAAGTACAGTGACACAAAATATAAAAGTAGAATAAAAGGACATGCTTCAAAAGGTTTCTGTGGACCAGTTAGTGTATGTTAATGACTGAACTGAATACATCTTTATTTAACAACGTGCATCATGTGAGCACAATATAAATTGAAATGAATTGAAAGGATTTCTGGAGGTCTGAAGAGGTGAAAGTATCCAGACTGAAGGGATAAAGAAAAATTCTGGATAAAATCACTTCAGGGCCCTAGAATAAGATGACAAGTGTAACTAATGCGCTATAATCAAGCTGGATTTAACGGTGGATGCAACCCTCTTGTCGTTAAATTGTTTAACGGTGGATTTCTATCAAAATGAACCGTTTTTAAAAAAAAAAAGCTTTCTAACTACATATCCCATTGCATCCATGTTCATGCAGCCTTGCGTGCAGCGCATTTTACGCACAGGAGAGACAGAGTGGGTCGGGTCTGTTTACTTCCGGACTCCGGTTTTAGACTGGCTCAGAAAGCAGCAGCAGCGGCTCCAGTGGGGGGTTCAGGCTGTCAGCTAGTACGGCAGCCATACAAGGCTTCATGACAGAGGTTACCGGTTTGAACAGCGGCATCCCGACACTCACAAGCCTCACCGGACATCGCGACTCCAGGCGGACCCGCGCCGCTTGCCCTGCTCTCCTCCGCTCGCCTCCGTGCTCAAAGTCACTCCGTGCTGCCAGCTAACACACATACACACACACACACACTGATCTATACGTCTGTGTCTGCTGCCATACTTCATGATCCGCGCAAGCTGAGGATCAAAACAAGGACAATCGCTCAAAGTTGAACCGGCGTCTGTATCTGAGCGGAGAGACGCGGGCCCCGGGAGAGCGACGGGGGACCAGGCAGCCAGGGCAGAGAGGGTGGTGGCTGGATAAACTAGAGGGGGGGTCGTCTCCGGCTCCTGGTGGATTTATCCCCTGCCAGCTAACGTTAGCACAGCTAGCTCCAGACAAGCACCATGGACTGGTTGATGGGGTGAGTACAGACAGCTAACTCTCCTGTGACAGGTCAACTGCGCAGTCTTTATAAACCACCGCTGACAGCAGCACAGCCAGCCTTACACAGGTGCACGGTGGCGGTGGACACGGTTTCATTTCCACTTCAACACATTAATGTAGCTGTATAAGCGGGTAGCATGTTGCCTAGCTTAGCATAGCTCTGCGGGGGTAGCTTGGTAGCAAAAGCTGGCAGCGGTAACCCGACCTAATGTTACCCCGGGCCAGGCGGTGTTTCTGGGCATTTCTATGGCCTGCAGCTAACTAGCCAGCGATGCCAGCGCCCAAATTAGATCTCTGTCGAGGCCTCTACAGAGATATTATTTATAGGATTGATTAACGCAGCTAACGCTAGCAGCCTGTCAGTCATGCTAACGTGGCTATACCCGGGTTTTAGTTTATTTCCTGCGCAAGGTGCGCCTTCGCCGGCTGCTTTTCACTTGAACTAACGTTAGCAGCCGTGCTAAGTCACCAAATGTGTGCCACCTCATGGCAAACAACACAGTGTCAACCAGCTCATTGATGGAGAAAATTGCTCTCATGCTTGTGAGTCAGGACCTTGGAGTAGGATGAATAAATAAAACATTATGCAGATGTTGGTCTATTCTTCATTGAGTTACCCAACTAAAGCACACAATAAACATTTGTTACCAAAGAGAAATTTAACAGTAGTTTCAGGTGTTTAAACAAGCTGTGTGTGTACTTTGTCCCTTGATGGAGCAGGTGACACCTGCCACAAGCTGATGATGCTGTTTAGTACATCTGTCTCTGCATGACACCTGCTATACAGCCCAGGTTCAAGGCCACGGCCATTATTCAGATTACAAGTGACTTGGTGATAGAGCTACTTCTTAAGGCCTCTGCTGTCATCGCAGTCAGATGTGGTATATTGCATAATGCATTTGCTATGCAAACTTAAGGACAGACTAGATAATTCATAGTCATATTTGCCTGTAAGTAAAGGTGGAACTTGGTCAGTAAAGTCACAGTCAAAGGTGTGTTTGTGATGTCTGTGTTACACTAAGGTTTTTTTTGCTGACAGGTTATCAGGTCGGCACATTGCAGAGCAGAGCTGGGCAAAGAAAGGGTGGAGGCTTGCTGTCAGGGTTGTTTCTTCATTTTGTGTCATTTTGGCTGAGGGAGATAAGGATTCAGTCCCTCGATAACTATTACCTCTGCCTAAGGAGGTTTTGTCTGAATTAGTTCACAGGCATATGTGAAACGATAAGAAATATCTGCTCAGTCTTTGGTGCATAACTCCTGAACTGAATTTATTTTTCCCACGTTCTTTGGTTCGCAAATGGTGTCTGGTATAGCCAGCCTTTCTGTGTTTACCTATTTCACACAAGCTGCCATCATTTTCTGAACACATTATGCTGTTGCAACCAAAGAGAACAATATAGTTTTGGTAGAGGTCTTTCTTGTAGTTATCATAGCATATCATAGCATTCCCAGGAACTGATTCTTGCATTGACTTGTCTCAAGTTGCATTAGTCCTCTCAGTTGTTATTATGATTTACAGGTCTTGTCCACTTCTTCCATTTCCCTCAGTAACTCGTATGAAATAATATATCACGTTTTGCCCCAATAGTTGGTGTTGTCAGACCTAAACTGGTTTACTCGTTAACCTGTTAGGTATTCAAGAGCAACACCCAGTTACGTCTCGGTGTTGGAGAAGGTGAGGAAAGCGAAGAACCACATAGGAGGAAAAGAGAAGGCTGCTGCGTGTCTGTGTCAGAATTACCATGGATAGTTGATATTGACATGTTCTCCATTTTAGTAAAGTTTTTTTTTCATAGTTACACCCTTTATATAAGTCAAAAAAATAAGCCCTTAATTGCTCTCAGAGAAAAATGAGTCATGTTTATTTATGAACCGAAATGATCTTATTCAAGTGAAGTCATGTACATATAATGTGTCATTCCTGTCATGACTTCTCCCACACTAATCATGACTGGTGTGTGTGTGTGCACGTGCACATGTTGCAAGATTGTGTGTACCTGCATGTTAAAGATACTGTGTATACGCAGGAAAGGTGTCTATGTGAGCTGAATGCATTGGAAGGGAGCGGGCATGTGTCCAGTGTACGTCACCGTCAGAGCGGAGTCCATGAATGAGTTAACCAAGCGTGTAATCACTCTGAACACAGACCCGGGTTGAAGGACGCCACTGCCAGGACGGATGGAGGGAAGAGAGAGAGAGAGAGAGAGAGCTCAAGGATGATGGAAGGAAAAAAGAAAGATGGATCTGGGAGAAATGTGCAGATGAGAATATAAAGGGAGGAGGGAGTGTGATGAATGAAAGAGGATAGACTGATAGGAGAAAGGCAGGGTGGTCTAAAGGGTTTTTCACACTGATGAATGGGAAAGGATGGAGGAAGGGGATATGAAAGCTTTTGATGGAATGGTTGATGAGGGAGGGAAAAAAAAGAAATTAGCAGGTGGGGGGAAGGGGTGGAGTAGTTAATAGGAAGGATGAAACTCCACAGGGAATCAAATGGAGGTCTGTAGCAGATGACAACATCATGATGGCCTACTAATGGGGGATAGACTGAGGGGAGGAGGTGTAATGATGGTGATATAGGAGCTTATGGTGGGTGACAAATGCATGAGAATAGTTGTTTTGTTTTGGTTTTGTTTTTCTGTAGTCTCAGCAGGAAGCTCCGCATATCTTGAAGGTGTAGTGTATCAATGGTGCGCTTGCCTAAATGTAAACCAAAAAAGGTTTGTGGACTAGATGCAGACTGTGTGTTTATTCACATAGATCGACTGCATTATTTCAGAGCTGAGTGACCTCATCTGTCCGCATCCAGAGTCAGACAGTACGGGGAGATGCACAACGCCTAAATGTGTCTTTTCGTGCTGGGTGAAATGGGCAGGCTTTGACAGATGTTTAATCCCCTTGTTTTTGAGCGATGGACTTGTAATGGTGAACGAAGAGAGCGAGAGAATGGAAACTACAGCAAGCAGCTAAGTGGAGCACGCTTTAGACCGCCAAACCTGAGCAAGAATCAGATGCTTAACTCACACTGCATCACCTGTCACTTAGTGGTATGCAGACAGTGTATCATTATCCTGCAACGTTTGTATGAAGGGTTTTAGTAATGAAGGCCTTGCTCACTTTGTGAACAAATGTTAGACTTGATGCAAATTCTGTTTGACTCTTTTATTTAACTTTTTTTTTTTTTTGATTGTGTTGTTTTTTTCTGCAAAAAAGACCAAGTATTGAAAGATGGAACAGAAATAATTAATCCATTAGGAAAATGTTAGCGAGGTGTCAAAATAAACGTCGTTTTGGCATCAGTGCTGAATGTTACGTGTGATATTGGCAGTGGTAATGAACAATTTCAGACATAAGTACAACTTATAACATGGCATTTTATTTTATTTTTCTTATGTCGCTGCCGTCAAAGTGAAGGCCTCTGTTATCCACTACTTCAGATGAGCAGAGGAGTTTGTCACGTTTGTTCCACTTTGACCTTTTCTCTTCAAATTGTCTGTATATAGAAAAGTAAAGGAAACATAGAAAAGGGGAATTCACAAGAGATGCACATAGGCTGAACTTCCTCTACAGTGGGGAGATATGCATCTATCTACAATGTTCTGTCTCACCGCTGTGGCTCACATTAAAAAAAAGAAGTGTTTACGTGTCTCACATTAACTATTTATAGATATGATAGTTCTCAGCGCAGTTCGCAACTTTTGTTGTATTGCATTTTCTCAACCATATCGTGGCCCATGACCAGGTTCAATAGCGTGAAGGGAGACCCACATGCATTCGCGCAGACTGTTTCTCCATGTCAAACTAAACGATCTCAAAAGGTCAAAGTTAATTTAACTGTTGCAGAGTTCGCTCATATTAATAGAGTGGTGAAGTTGGTGGTGAGTTTACATCCGGCACCCAGGGTTACTGCAATAACAATCATTGTATTCTGTGTTGGGTGGCTGGCTGTTGCACAGTTTCTAACAGATGAGCATGAAACTTTCTGGGTAAATAGTTTTCATTTGATTATTAAAATTTAGGTTGTTTTTTTTTGAAAAAGCATCAACGATACAAAAACATGCACATAAGTTTTGTAGATAAGTAAACTAGAAGACGCAGAGGGAGCTGTGGAAAGAAACGTCCGCTGCCAAACAAATTTGAAAAAAAAAAAAAATCAACAGTCAGAAATTATTGTATTTGCACATCAAGCAAACTCTACATGCAGATTTGAACCCAGGTGTAAAAATCTCTGTGCATAAAGGGGGGATGGTGGTTGTAGGTTTCACTCAGGCTATTGTAGATGTTCCTGATTGGGGATTTTGCACACTGCAACACCGTCCTCATGCAACCCCAGTGCCTTGTCTCCATAACCACCACACACACACGTAGACATGCACACACTGTTGCACAGCCCAGGTGGCTGTTTTCCGCTGCTTGCACCGCAGTTTCCGAACTGATAATAGGCTGTGACAGAAGAGCAGACACCGTCTCACCTGCTCAGGAATAGAAACTAACCGACACTGTCACTGCGTTGCTTGGTCTAGGCTGGAGTTTGGCTTTGCTGACTTTACCTCTAGCTCCACAATTGTCTGCAGTGTTTCTTTGGTAGACTGTGTGGTTATTAGGTCTGACCTGGAGCTCTGCAGCAGGAGTGTCTCTGTGTCCGCCTGGGGGAGAGCTGTTAACTAGCTTGTTGCTGTTACAGTAAAGTGAGCTTCTACTGGCTTTCCGCAGTCAGAATCCTCCTCCATTAAGAATCAATGTATTGTGTCTGGCACTAAACTTGCTTTACAGCTACACACCCAAGGCAGCCCAGGCCAAGAGTTTTAAGACAATGAAAGCCAGCCAAACCTTTAATGACAGTAACGTGGTGTATTTACAAATTTACCACGTGTTGTGAGTGGCAGTTAGCCCAGTCTCAGCACACATCGGGCTCCCCACTGCACCCAACGCTGAGAAAAATAACTGTGATTCACATGAGTTGTTGCAAAAGTGACGGTGCTAGCTACACAACTCAATGTTCAGTCATTCAGTGAGTGGAAAAACTTCCCTCAAACACTGATTGCCATCCAACAACCTTTTTGACACAACATCAACAACACGAATGAAGACATTTCAGATACCGGTAGTAATTACTAAAGGTCTTTTTATTGGATTGCATTTATTGCGTCTATTTATTTGCCTCAGCTTCCAATTCCAGTTTACATCAACTTTGTGCTGCTCTGATGGAGCCGGGTCTTGGTCTGGGCAGGCTTCAGGCTGTTCCACCACGATGCGCTGCCATGCTGACGGATTAGCCGTATGACAAGAAGAGTAGTTAGTTTGTTTACTCCCTAGAAAGGGCATTTTAGTCTCAACCATCCAACTCCCACTGCCTTTCACTCCGTGGCTCAGCTTGTTTCTCCCTCTCTGTCTTTAATTCTCTCCCTCCTCTCTCTATCTCTCTCGGGACACTGATGTGCAGAGACGTTTGCGTGCTTGGCTGCTGCCTGAGCTGGACTATTCAGTCGCAGAGAGTGTTATATAGGCCCAGGGCAGCATCAGTCCTCTTTGAGAAATGTTTAACAACAACAAAAGCTAGCGGGTGTTAGCTTGTATTCAGAGCTGAGCATGTAGGAAGATGGCCTATATGCCGAGTAATATTGCACAATCATGCTGTTTTTGTGCTGGCCTCATGTGTCTTTGGTTGAGGGACAGAGGAAGGAAAACTGTGGAAAGCAAAGCAGAGCTGGAGGGGCAGAGTTTAAACAAACACGTCCTCAGCTCCCCTCTCTGACATCAGTCCCCTTCTTTGACTTTCGGTGGTGTTCATTGCTCATCAAGACTGTAGCGTTATTTTGGGACCAAAGTAGCCGATTCTATCTCTTCCCCAGTAGCTCAAAAGGGCAAAAGGTGAGTAGCGGGGATGTCGTCACACTGCAAAAGCTCAGTTGTCATAGTTCAGTGGTGTCGATGACTTCGGGTTTCACAGGAAGGTGACACCTAGAGCGAATAGCTGATCTAGTATCAACCACGACTAGCAGCTCCAGCAGACTGACGTATTACCCGCATGTCTTCACATTTGTGATGTAAAACCGTAAATCTTAGAATCCGCGGTTGGTTGGTTGGGATACTGTACTATAATGTCATTGTGCAGGCTTGAACAGGCTGGTGTGCGAATAGCAGGTGTGAGTGAATATTAAGTGAGTCTTCCCCAGGCCTGAAGTAACAATGCTGTATCACAGAGTCCTGTTTTTAGGACATCAGTGTGCATCATTGCAGGAGATATAAAGGTTCTGTTTAATGCTTTTTGAGGAGGCAAATAGCCTGGATACAAGGACACACGCAGTCACAGACACTGAGTAAACTCCAGTTTGTCTCGTGAGACTTTTCTTATCATCCTTTTCTTCAAGGCAGGGATGGGGAGATGCCCAGAAATTAAACACGATACCAGAATGACTCAGCAGATTGCCTTTCACTGATATGCATTAAGTGGATAATTGCAGGATCCTAATGCATGGCAGTATAAAGCACTTCCGTGAATATTTAAGATGGAAACTCTTGGTGTGCTGTTTTTACTGTTGTTTTTTTCAGGTGAAGATTAAGTTTCAGACGTTTAGGGACAGTAGGTGCAGTGTGAGTATGGTGCAATCCAATACTGAGATGGATCAAGAGGCTGCTAAAACTCAAAAACTCAATACCTGGAGCTGATTGTGCTTGTGAAGCTTCTCCACCCACTCAGATGGGTCCTGACCTGTTCAGACGCTCAAACAGAGCTACAGTTGACATTTAACCAGCAGACTCTGATATCTATGATGTAAACCGCTTATATGATGTGGCCACATGTTTTTAGATATATTGATTTACTGTTTTCACTTCTTCTCATTTGGGCCACACTGTTGCTCCTGACATGGCCCTAGGTGTGTGTGTGTGTGTGTGTGTTGCCTTTATTTTACTTGGCAGGAGAGCAGCACCGTGTTGTGACTGTGTTTACTTTTTTGTAATACTCTGAGCAGCCCTGCCCAGGACACACAACTGGCACTGCCATCAGATGGAAAGACAGGGGTGAAAAGAAAGGACTGACAGAGGGCAGGAACAGTCATAACTAACCAGCTGCTCTCTCTATCTCACTTGTCTTGTTATTGGTCAAAACAGGACATTTTTCTCCCAAAACATATTATTTAATATCAGGCCAACGTTGCCACACCTACACTGGTTCCACAGTGGGAGCAGCTGTCTTAAGATCAACTAGAATAAGTTGAACCCCCTGCAGCAGGATTTAGTATTGCTGTTGTCATCCACCCACACAGATTCAGATTCAGTTCTGGCTATGAATGACATTTTATACATTACTTATTTGTGTTTTCATATTTAATCTGTCAGTTTAAATGGTTAGTTTGTATTTGACAGAGCCTCTTGTCTCCAGATGATGTTATAAATAGTCGTCTTACTCGTTAAATATGTGGCTGTTATTGCAGGATTTAGCATCTCTGCTAGTTTTTCCCCTCAAAACGTAATTTATTTTATAAATATACAATATAAAGCTATTTCAGGTGAGGCAAGGCACCTCCTTTACATCCACACCAAAACTGAATAAAGCTGCATCTAACTCTGCCAAATTTAACAGATATCTGTTCAGGTGTTTATAAATTCTCCAGTTAAGTAAGAACAAGTGGGATTAACAATTTAACCTTTTTGAGTTGGGATGAGAAATGTAAAAAAAAAAAAAAAAAGGAAGATGGAGCACTGGAGCAGTTTAAATTGAAAACACCAGAGAAAAAGAAAAACATGGGCTAGAGGGAGAGAGGGCAGGTGATAAGGAGGAGAGCAGCAAGAGAATATAGAAAGTGCGGGTAAAGAGGGAGGGAAGCAGCGAAACGATACTGGCATAGGCGATAGGTGAGATATGGAGATAAATGGGAAGTGGCAACGTGGGTCAGAGAGCTAGATTAGAAACAGCAGAAGTCTGCAGTGGAGGACAGAGAGGGAGATTTACCAGCAGGGGCCCGGGCCGCCGGTGACACAGAGAGAAATGGAGTTTGGAGCCGTGTGCAGGGCAGAAAGGGAGAGGAAGCCAACATAAGGAAAGAGAAGAGGGGGTAATGGATGATAAAAAAATGCCCCCTTACCACTCTTCAGATCCTTCATTTATTGGTTTGATTCCTAAATAAAACAAGATTTTGAGCCCTGCTGAACAATGCGATAAGAGAACTAATCTTTCTTGCTTGGAGAGGGAGGCATCTAATTCTGGGTTGTTATTTTATTTTTCAGATGTGGTTGAACCCTTGGGCGAAGCTTCAGCTCAGCAGTGAGCTGCTAAATCTGTGCAGAGCTGGTGGGCTGTTAGCTTTGGTGCGAGCTAGGTTTGTCCTTGGTGCTTGAGGCTAGGCCGCTAGGCTGGTCTGAACTATAATTGGATTAGAGATCACTGCGTTGCATTAGGCAAGGCGAGGATACACACACACACGCGCGCTTTAAAAGCACGCACACCTCAGGGAGCCCAGTTCAGTTCTTAAAGCTTCACCTCCTCCTTTGCCTCATTTCTTTTCTCTCTCAAAGTTTCTTCTCTCCTCAGCATCCCGCTATTTTCTTTATCTCCCTTTAATCAACAACCCACCTCATCCCCCGGGCTGTTTATATACTACTATATACTACTATATACTATGCTACTTGGAGGAGGGAGTGAAGATGCTGCTCTTGACCTTTTTTCAATTGTGAATTTCCTGTTTAGCAGCGTTATACAGAAAGTAGAAGGTGATTTCATGGGCGGTGTGCATGCTGATCCTCTTAACCTTTTTTTTGTACAAAGACTTGATTTGTTTACTTCACCAACTGGGAGCAACCAGAATATAGCTCATGATAAGTTATAATGTAGTAATGTTAATGTCTCTTATTCCATCCATTTTTTTAATCAATCTCACTTTTTGGCTCATTGACATGATTTATGTGCTAACATTACAGCAATCACCACTATCAGTAAGGGGGGGGAAATTAAATGAAACAAAAGCAAAGCAGAACAATGGACTTTATCCGGATGACTGGCCTGCTAAGGAAGAAATGGTTTGCTAAAAGGTGACAGGTGTTCCTGGTTGCTGTAAAACATGATCAGGGTGTGGTGTGGTGAGGTGTGTGTTATATCTGAGGTTTGCTGGACAAGTTTAAACAAGAGGCTGACATTTCTGAAAAGAAAATATGAAAGAACAGGAGGAGACCAAAGTTCAGCAGCCCAAAGAAAAAAAAAAAGATGGAAGAGAAAAAGAATTTTCTTTTTTTTTTTTTTTTTTTTTTTTTATGCAAAGTGCATAAACACTCGTACAGCACATGCAGATGCGGTCAAGGCGAGAAATTAGACAGTCAGAAAGATTAGAGGGAGATGCAGATAGAACAGGCTTAATAGCTGACAGGCCAGCACCAGCAGCCATATGTTTCATATGTGTTTGCTGACAACCCCGCCGTATGGCTCTGATCCACCCATATGGCCTGTACATCTCCACAACTTCCTGTCACCATCACAGCCAACTGAGGGGAGGGGAGCAGACAGCATGTGGACAGAGATAGAGGGAAAGGAGGGGGTTGTAGCTGTGGGATGATCGTAAGACAAGGACTCACAATGTAATTAATGCAAAGCATCCAAACCCCACATCCAGACAATATCAAGCACTTATAGAGCTGCAGTTTCCACTCCAAACTGATCCACCTATTGGCAAGAAAAGTTGATATATCATATTCATCTATTAGATTTTAAGAGCGACAAAATAACATAACATTTTTATATATTTAGGTGGTGCAAGTGTTGAATGTAAATCCTTAAAAAAATGTTCACACTAAACAACGACAACAGAATGAATGTTGTCGTCTGAAGGCGCATGTGTGCTTGTGTAGATTTAATACAAGCTACTTCATGGACAGCCTGCTGTACAAGCCTGCTCCATGAGGTGCTTCGCATCTAAAAATGGATGTGGAGGAGGAAGGAGATGTTTTTCAAGGGAAGAGTTTGACTTGGAATGAAGGCAAAGAGAGAACAGAGAGGGAGCTGGTGTTCAGGGTCGTCTGATTTCCGCTGCTGGTTTGGGGTCACTGTATGGGAGCTGCTGACTGGGTCCCTCCGGTCTGAGGGGGGAAAGCTCAAAGCGGGACACAACACAAAAACATAAGACTCGCAACAGAGTATTCGACCCCTATAAGGCCTCTGATATCCCCTCAAGGAAGTGTGTGTGTAGACATAGATAAGTCTGACTGACTGAAGGCTTCCAGATACTTGGGAACATGCTCTGTCCTTGTGCTCTCCTCTTCATACACACACTGTGATATAATACAGTTCACATACATACATAGTACACTGTGTGGCATGATGTGACAACAGTGGCCTTTTCTTCTTTCCAGGAGATCTGCTAATGTGACCTTTTTAAAAAGCATTTTTGATCACTGGTGGTCTCTGAGCGCTCACACTGAGCCAACAGCCTGGTGGCAATGGGAGCTAAGCTAAAAGCTAGCTACGCTTAAAGGCTGACTGTGAACGTGGGATATTACAAGTAGTCCAGGCACGGCAGGGAGGCCAGCAGATCACTTTGACACAGTTTAATCCAGGAAGCCAGAGGAAGGAAGGAAGGACCGTCGCGTCCAAGTCTTTCTGTCAACATATGTTTTACTAATGGAAAGCACATTACAAGTTATAATGTGAGAGGCACACTGTGTGGGAAACTAACCCCGTAAGAAGCTGTGAGTTTTAGACCTACTTTGTGATTTGATGAAGTCAGACAGTTAGTTTGTTAGTAGTCAGGCTGGTTAACGAACCTCAATACTTTATGAGTACCAACTGAAAATACTGAAAGATGGTATTGAAGTAAAATCTTCCCAAACTAAGGAAACACAAACTACAAACCAGTAAAAACTAAAAATCTGACATATGTGAAAAGGGACAAGACAGGGATACAAAAACATGGGGAACCCTACGTAGATCTGGCTTCCCCTTCTTACCATTTTTTCAGCCTTTATTTGCCCAGTTTTGTTTTCTGTTTGATGTCTGCCCTGCACTCCCAGCAGAGCCTTTCTCCCTACAGTAACTGCCTCGCACTGGAAGCAAGAGTGGACTGAGTCATATATCAGGGGGAGTGTGCAGAGCCGAACAGGCTACTACAGATAAGGAGTGTGCTGCTGATTTATTACCGGCTGTTAGCTGGTTAAATGAGGCTAAGTGAGCTGGCCAGCACAGGGAGGTGAGATGGAAGAGATTAGCCTACATAAAGAGTGATGGAGGGAGATCTGTGAACGCGCGCTGACTCCTGACCTCCTGTCTTTTACGTACTGTTTCTCTATATTTTCTCCCTCGTCCCCTCTCTGTTCTAACTTTTCTTTTCGTTTTCGCCGTTCTTCTTCTTCCAAGTATCTAATTTCGCCTCAGCATCAGATGGGCAGTGCTGTAGTCAACAATGTTCTCTGTGTTGTCTAATTATTATGCAACAAGTAGGGCTTGTCATTGTCACTGGCAGCGTTGCTTGCTCAGTGCACGGCAGCCCTAAGCTTTATTTAGTCATGTTCACATAACTAAAATACCAAATGTCTAAAAGTATCTATTTTCAAAAACTGCTTGTGAAATGGTGAAAACATTTTTTTTTTATTCTCCAACCCTATGCCAAGATAATTCATACTGATGGTATCATCAGGGTTATTTTGTCAGACTTTCTTTCAGAGCTGCTGAAGACTTTAAACAGATGTTTTACAGGATGGGTAGTACCTCCCATATTGTAATACAAAATCTACCAAATTCCTTGTAACATATTCAATACTAAGTCTTTGTGACCTTCCTGACTCAACTTTGAATGTCAGGATTTGACAAGAGTGAAAGATAGAAATAGTGAGGGTCTATCTCTGGCTTTGGGTGAGGCTATATGTGTATAAGCCCCTGTGTATGTGTTGGATATCCGCTTTGTAAGCTATTTCTGTCCTCAACCCTCGGGTGATATGTTAGATTGCAAGTTTTCTTTTTGTGTGTCTGAGTGAAATTGAAAGAGTGAGCGACATTTCCCACATTCATTTCCTCTCGTAGAGGAACAGTAGGTCAAAAGTTTGGTTGACTCTGGTGAGTTCATGTGTCACTCCAGAGGAAGGGGGGGGCTGAAGTACAGTACAGTACAGGCAGATGGGACATATAGACTTAAGATTTCATGTAACCTCTGTGAGGTGGTAGCTTCCCCATTGTGAATTCAGGCTGCTGTTTGATATTTTTATAGTGAGGTTTATTGCAGTCTGACTCAAACCGGTCATAAGTCTCGGTTTGATAAGCTGATTGCTATGAGCTGTTCAGTTCACATTTTGTTTTCCTGCGTATCTTCCCTCTTTCCTTCCCCTTTTCTCATGTTGTACTTAGCATTATTACAGTTATCTGTGGTCTGAATGCATGTTGCTTCTGCTTTTTTGTCCTGGGTTTGTGTCTACATGTACGTCTGTATCTATGCCTCTGTTTGCATATGACCTTATGTTTTGCTTTGTGTGTGTTGCTCTTTAACCTCCCTCCCTGCCCCACCCTATGCTGTAACATGCTCTCCTTTCCTCCTCATTGTTCTGCCTCTCTGCCGGGCCGGGGGATTTTGGTGCAGGAGTTTGCAGGAAGTTGTCGTCACTCGTTTGCGCTAAAAGGAAAGCAAACAGTGAGATTCACAAACACAGGAAGTGCTGCTTTTCTTGTGAGGAGCATCTGTTAATATATGTTAATGTGAGAGTGGAGTGAAGTGGCCTTTGAGAAATTGATGTGATGTCATGGTGTAGTCAACAGGAAAAAAAACAAGTAACAAAAAGGGTCAAGAAATGCACAAAACATCTCCAAAACCTGTAAACAGTGATTGTGATTCAAGATGGATTTCTCCCTTTAATGCTATATTGAGATAGTTTTCTTATCCCGTCTTCCTGTCTGAGCCTAAAAACGTTTAATAACACATACATTTGTCATTGTGCCTCCTCTCTGTGTTGCTCAGAGCAGCTGACACTCCCATATGACTTACTCTTGCCTTAAATTACAGTGAGGTCTATTAGTCTCTATCTGGAGAGCATCTCTTAACAGCTGAAAAGTGAGAAGCTGTGGTCAAAGGTCATTAGAGGTCACTAGATCTGGAGTGCACAGATGCTGCATAATGTACGCACACACCCCACTACACATACCAGCTGTTACATAACCACTGGCAGATCTGCTGAATCTATTTCTGACTTTCATTCAATCTGTCTTCATATTCCTTCAATATTCCTCAAGAATTGGTTGACTTTTGTTTGTAAACATCAGAAATTAAAGTTAAAAAACGAGCATCAGTAAACTGATAGCAGAGCCTCTGCATGCCTTGAAAAATTTAATGTTGGTGCTGGTGTCAAAAAGAAAAAATTTAAAAACTTTAGGCACAGTTTTAATGATGAGTTAGTCAGGCCTTTGTGGTGTCGTTACCACTTGTCTTGGAAATTACCAAATAAGACCTTGAATGTCATTGAAATGTCCTTGAACTTAATATCCTGATATGTTTTTGGAAGGTTGTGGTACACATTGAAAGAGGAAAGCAAAACAACAATGAACTGTGTTTCTACTACTACTTGATATCTCCAACTCTCGTATCTAAACCAACAATACCAGCTTTACTGCAGGAAAAAGCAATAGGTTGCGGATGACATAATTTATAATGTAGTGTTTCCTTATACCACAAGATGGCAGCACATGACTTTCCAGTGGGCAGGTAACTGAGAAAAATGCCTACCTGTCAACAGTTGGGGAGCTTTGCTCAGTCATATTGATTCTAGCAGGTCATATGAGTTCCTTATTTTCCAAGGGAGGGTAGTGTGTATTTGTGTCATGTGAAAGACAAGATAGAGGAAACGGTTCAGAAGAAAAAGCAATGAAGACACTTGGATGTGGCATAAGGAAAAATGTGGATAAAAGCAGATAAAAGCAGAAGTGTGGAAAAATAGAAAGAACAAGAGAGGATGGTAAAGAGAGAGAGATCCAATGAGCATGAAATTGGATCTCGTTGCATAATCATGGCTTGCAGGCCTTCCCAGTGTGCGCCGGGCTCTGTCGGCTCTTTCCAATCCACTATCACATGACTGTATCAGCGTATTAAACCAGCAATACCAGTTCACCACCAGCCAGAGGCAGACACACAGGTCAATAGTTCTGTTCTCTGCAGTGAGGCACACTCTTTTATTCTTCTTGGAGATTTTTTTTATATATTTTAATTTTAAGGTTTTCTACTAATGTGAAATCTCTCATCAGCATTTATTTTTCCTCACTCAAGGTACGCTTTGAACAACAAAAAAGTCCAGACGTTTCTAAATGTATTCTTATAATCTCACAACTCCCTCTAGTGGTTTTGCTACCACCTACAGCAGCATCTAGAGCAGCTTTGTGCCTCAGTGTCTCTCCATTCATTACATGGCTTTCACATATTAGCAATAACAGATGCCACTGAGGCATCAAGCGCTGCTCCTTGCCTCAACTTTTTTTTTTTTTTTTTTATAAATCTTCTATCCTCCTCCCTTCCTGCATCACTTCTTTGTTCACATTCCAGCAATACCAGACTTAATACCAGTCAGCAGGACATCAGTGAAGGCTTACACCTCTGCCTGCTGCCTCTCTCTCATCACGGCTCCTCGCTCACTTAGTACAGCAGCCCGAGAGAAAGAATCCACACGGGTGGTGCATTATTCCTGGTCAGCAGTAGGTGGCATCAAAGTCTCACGATCCTCAGTAGTTTCCCATATCAGTGATTCACATCCAATTTGGTATGTAAAATGAAGCCCCTGCCACAGGATTGAAGTGCAAGGTGATGACCAGTGCAAACAAGATTACTCTTTTCAATTTGTTGCATTTTATTTAATAAATGAGACAGACAGTCTTGAATCCATTCACAAGTACATAAGAAAAAAGTCAAATATTGAAAAGAAAAGAGATTCAAAATAGGCATAATTTAATTTTATAATATGTCTGGTTTTTATGTTATTTTTTTGGCCATTTGTCTTCTTTTGATAGTGACAGTGGAGATACAGACAGAAAATGCAGGGGGTGACATTTTGATTTAAGTATGAGTGTCGACCATTCAGTTACCAGATGCCCCCTAATCTATATTGAAAATAAATGAAAACATCCAACGCCTCCTCGTAAAACGTCTTCTAGCTGCACAAAAACCATAGTTAATAAAAACACATGGTAGAAAGATAATACTGACGTGGTGCAGCAGAGCCCAGAAATACATGACATGTGCCTTTTGGGGGGGGGGGTTCCTGGGGGCATTTGAGAAAATGTTACCATCGGTGTGATTTCAGCTCATTATTTTACCCTTAACTCTCATTAGCATGCACATGCTGAGATGCTTGTATTGGAAGAAGTAACTTTAGCTGTGTGGTGATGTGGTGAGCAGCAGGAGCCTCCAGAGTGACTAAATGGGCAGACATGGAGACAGATCCTCTCAGATGGCTGTAAAAGGTGAGTTACGGTGTTTAGTCCAAGCTGTATGTGAAAGACAGACACAGACAGACTGACCAACTCTTGGCGTCAGCCAGCCTGGTCTTATATATATATATATATAGGCCCTTTCATACTGCACCCCTTGGCCTGGCCACAACTCACACACACCTCTAACTGTGCTCAGTGTGTGTTTGTTTATGTGCCGCAACATATTTATGGTGTACCCACTGTGTGTGAGAGAAACAGTACGTTCTTGATGCTTGGCAGTGAAAACATATGTACATTAAATTACATAACATACACATGTCAGTGGTTTCATAAGACTCATCTTTTTTGGCATTACAGCAGTGAGTGTAGTATGAGAGTAAGAGAGAGAGAGAGAGAGAGAGAGAATGTGTTTTCTGTTGGTATCACCTCTGTGTTGGGAACTTGGCACACAGAAAAGCTGGCGTCTCTTTTCATACATGCACTTGAGTTGCTGTAGCCACAAAAGTGCGTGTTCGTGTGTGTGTGTACACTGCGGTCCAGGCAGCATTTGCCTCTGTGCAATGTATTCCACAGCAGTCAGTGAGCGATGACTGCTTTCTGGAAGCTTCCCATGTCACCAAAAGAACGATGCAGAGAAAAGAGGCAGTTTATTGGTATTTAATATTTTCCTCTGTATCAACACCTTCAGACAAAATCTGCAGATCTATTTTTGTGGCTGTAGAAAAAGAGACGTTACTGACTCTTTAATGCCATTAGTATGCATGGACACACTCACATACATACACAAAAGTTCACATCATTGTTGCGTAACATGCACCAGGAAGGGGAGGGATGGATGAAAGGGGAGGAAAAAAAGGGGGGAAAGGGGCTCATGATGTAAGGAGAAGTATGCATAGAAATAAAGCTTGTGAAAGAAGGAAGAAAGCACAAATTAGCTTAATGAAGGGGCTGCAAAGAGAGCAATAAAATCAAGGGTAGTTAAGGTGGAGGCGATGAATAAGTGCAGGAAAAAAGGAATGGATTGAGTTGAATAGGAGGAGAAGAAAGAGGGAGGGAGGGGGATTGTTTTGAACTGCATCAATAAAGCTCAGGCTTGTACCTCTGGGGTCTGCAGTCCTTACCCTCTTTTCCTCCCTTTAATCTGAGCCACCTATACAGTATCTCTGTCTCGTCTCTCCACATCCTCTCATCTTCTGTTAACCCTCTTCCTCCCTCCTCCATCATCTTCCTCCTCCTTCCAGTAGCTGTTGTGCAACTCTGCAGTGACTTGAGTGAGCAGCAGCGGCGCAATTGATCAGCAGTTCTGGTGCCAGGCTGCTCTCACTATAATAAACGAGCTTGGAGCCATTGAAACCAACCCTGAGTGCTTTGCGGGAGTGAAGGAATCTCTCACACACACACACACACACACACACACACACACACACACACACACACACACACATACAGATGCTGTACCGCACTCTCATGATGTAATGCTGAATAATACTGAATGATCTTAAACTTACTGCTCGCCTGGATTCATCATTTTGTACTTTTCCCTGCTTCTGCTTTAATCCCCAAAGACCTAAAAGCAAGAAGTTAATGAGATGTTTTATTACGAGTAATTTTTTTTTTGTGACATAGTGAGTATTTTTTGAATTACTTGCTCTTAGGTAACGTAGAAAAACATGACTTGTCCTTTAATTAATCTCTTTAATTTATAGTTTTGAAGCTTTAAATGCTCCTTTTAGCTGGTAAATAGCTCAGTTCTGGTTTTCAAGTGACTTGAGTGACATCATCCTGGATTTGAATCTAGTTTGGGACCCTCGTTTGCATGTCGTCTTCCTTCCCCCAAAGCTTTTTTTATTTAACTGTAAGAAAAGCACATCTGTTCTTTCCATTTTTCCGTCTTTGTGGTCTGGACCACTGCTCAACACATTCCCACTCTCCCTGTTTCTCCATCTTTTTCTCTTTTCCAACTCCTCTCAACCAGCTTAAAAAAAAATAGTAATAATAAATCCATAATCATATAAATCCAAACTTGACTAAACAAGAGCTTTGGCTCTCCTTCTTAGCTGTATGTAGTGTACACACATGCAGTGTAGAGATGATCCAGCAGGGCCAACAAGCTTTCTTTCCCCGAGGGCATGCATACACACCTCTGAGGCTGGCTGGCTGGGTGCGGCGATAAAGATCACACTTTATCACTGTAAAGTCGTTCCAATGTCACCTCTTTGTCTGCTCAAAGTCACTTAGAGTTGTTCTTCCACTGCAACTGACTTTGTTGTCACTCACTGTGTGTTGAAACATTGCTGCATGGATATTAATCACACCAGTAAGTCCGTGGACGTGTTGAGAAAGCAGATTAGTTTGTGTCCACCCTGATCATTGGTTATTGCCATTAATCACACGCTCACAGCAGCACCTGGTGTGAGATGAGGAGTTCATTGGTCATGCAGATTAAGCAGGTAGACGCCAACGCAAACACGCTTCTTTATTAAACCGTGTCCTGTAATAATCTACACCGGTTTGATAAAAGTTATATATTCTAAACATTCGTCAAATAAAAGTGTGTGGTAGGCCTGATCTCACTCCTGTAGTTAAAGCAAGTTTCAAGTGTGTGTGTGTGAAGGGCTACTTTGGATTTAAATGGCATTAATGGATCCTCAGCCCTATTCTTAGCTTCAAATCTGTCTGACCCTTCAGGCGTTGACAAGAGCTGTGGAGTCTGGTTTGTATTCAGCCTATGGAGGAATATAAACGTGTTTGTGTATGTATATCTATATAAATATATATAGCAGCTCAGATAGGAAACACTGTTGAAACACGAGCCTCCTTCACAGCACCGTGAAACGAGAGAGAGAAGCTGGCTCGCATCGATAACCAGTTTTCATAAAGGGACCTCCGGCTTGTCTTTTTCCATGTATTTTTGTGTTGTTGTTAACATTGCGTTAAAGAGGTCTTAATGTCACCGAGGGGAGGGATATTATTAGAAGAAAAGGTTCATGTTTCATGTGGATGGCTTTTCTTTGAGAGGGGCGAGTAAAAACGCGGCTGTTTACGTCAGCGAGTCTGTGGACACAAAGCAGCCACATCCTCGACCAGACTCGGTTCATATCAGCAGATGTTGAGTTTTTCCCCGGACTGCGCTCATACGTCACCGATACGAGCTTCTCGGTTTGGATCAAAACGCCTGAAGACTCGTTAACCCTGCCCCACGGAAACTAAATCAAGAGGGGGGCGGAGGAGGAGGAGGAGGAGGAGGAGGAGGTTTGGGAAGAAACGATAGACTGGGAGAAAGGTGTTGAATAGTGAGAGGACCGCACAGAGCAAACTCCCGTATTGTTCCGCGTTTGTTTGTCCTGCAGCCGCCCAGAGACACACACTGTCGGCGGGGTTTGTTTCTTTCGAGCTGCGACAAAAAAAAGCTCTAAACGTCGTCAACTCTGGATTTCTTTATCCGCTTCCTGTCGTCCAGGATGAGGTTTAAAAGGAACGGGTCCTATACGTTGAATAGGTAAGAGGCTGCTGTACTTATTAATGTGTTATCCATATGGAGAGGAAGAGGAGGGAGGGGACAGCACGGTTTGTTATATGCTTCTCTCATTAATCAGAATAAATCGTATAATAAGACTTTTTTTATTGCAACGCTGGCAATATTATGCTCATAAGCTGCAGTGTGACCATTGAGAGCTTTATTGTAAAGGATATCAAAGTCTTTAAGGCTACATTTGATATGGATTCACTGTCTCACTTCTTTTTTTTTAAGTTTTAGTGACTGATGGCTTATCATTGTTGTTTATGGCCGATCAATGGTGGATAATGAATCTGTTTCTTTCCAGGGTGCCCCGAATCCACCAGTGTGGCATCCACGTGTAGTTCAGTCATTCAGAAACCTGTCTGTCTTGCTTTAAGGGGGGGTGGGCTCTCTCTTTTGTTTTCTCCCTATTTTTCAGGAAGGTGACACAATCTCTCCCTCTCCTCCTCCTGATTTCCCCCCTTTCCTGCTCTAGCTTTCTTTCTCTTATCCTTAACAAGAACATAGTCCTTGTCCTGCACAGAAATACTCCTTCTTGTAGTCCCATCACCTAGCAACTTTGTATGTGTTTGTGTAATGTGTGTTGTAGCAGTGTGATGATGTGCCCCCCCCCCATCCGTAACCCACTTTCCCGTTGACATGATTGCTACGGCCTCTATTCATATCCTGGCGTTTCTAAACCCGGTCACAAGTTGGGTCTTTCCCGGCCTTTCTGTCTCTTTCTCTCTCCTCCATTGTTTTATCTCCCCAAGTCACAAGAAAAATACTTTCTTTGTCTTTCTGAACAGTTGATTTCAGTCCGTGCACCTGTTACGTCGGATGTCTTGCATTTTATTGTTTGTCTGGATTATATGATAAGGCCCAGAAGTTCGAGGAAGTACACTCAGAGAGTCCCACACGAACTTGCTCACATTGTTGAAAGTGACAGTTGATTTTAATGGCAGTTTCACTCCTTGTGCTTTTCCTCTCCGGCACTCCTTTTCCTCTTTTGCCTTGTTACAAGGCACATGGCCTTCCGCTGTGCTCGATGCACACAAAACCCACATCCTGACTCTTCGGTACTGAAACACAAAGAGAGCTAATGAGTGCCAAGCTCACACGCCCACTTCATCACACAGCCGAAAATGGGAAAACGATGTTATCACCGTGTGTACCCCTCCTCCCCCTTTGTTTTCACTTATAATGTGCAAGAAGTGGCTGTGAATGTGTGTGCGTGTGTCATGATCCTCCTCTGTGATCATTGTGTGAGAGGTGGTGTCATGTGTGTACATCTGTGTGTGTGTGTGCATGTGTGAAGGTGAGAGGGATGAAGTAATTAAACGGTGAAAGAGGAGGCTTGATAGCTGCAGCTCCTGGTGACAGACCTCCAGGGAGCTGCAGCAGCAGAAGGAGGAGGAGGAGGAGGAGGGATGACGTCATTGGAAGTAAAAGTGCTTTGCTGGGCTGCTGCAGTTTTTCTTTGTCATCTTTTTATCTCAAAAAGAACAGGAGCAGGAAGTAGCTGCAGCAGCAGGAGAAGCGAGGGGGAGTCACAGTGTTGTCTGAAGTTTTGTGCAGCTACTGGTGAAAATGTCTTCTATCTGTGGTTACTGATAAATCCATCTCACCGTTTGGTAACAGAATAAGAGCTGAACAGTCCTCCCTGTGGTTGTTACTTAACTGCTGTCTTCTGAAGGTGACTGCCGCCTCTGCATCTGTTGTCTGTCAGCCTTTTTCTTTGCAGGCTGCAGTGACTTGTCTCTCTGAGCAGAGCAGTGTTGCCTTGTTTGACATCGGGCGCCAGTGCTCAGCAGCGGCGGCGTCCGCCTCCATCACGATTGGTTAACTCTGCCGGTGTGCCTTTGATTACAGCAACACACACACATACAGATCTCTTCGTCTGACCACTGCAGTCCTTCAAGCATGTGCATTTCCGTCAGTGTGTTTTGATGTGTAAAGAAGCAAGCAAATAGCAGAGGGCAGCAGAAAGTGTTCCTATTGAATGCTTCGGGGAAGAGAGAGAGAAAGAGATGTAACAAGGCCCATAATTCACTCCGTGTCCTTCACCTTATTTGCCCACACCACAGCCTGAACGCTCTGCAGTGATTGGCTCGCTTCCTGGGGGCCCGTCACAGCGCTAGCCCCTCCCATTCTGTACCTCTGCATCATTTGTGTGAATGAGGAGTCACGGTTCTTGTAAACGTGCACGAAACTGTGTACATCTTGTCCTGTGCTGTACTGCACGCTCATTCACGTGTTTGGTCACTTCTTAAAATTGATGGTTATCCATCTACTGTGATAACTCGGTTACGTATCACCTAATTTGCATGAAGAGGCTGTCAACTTGCTGCATTGATTAACTTTCCAGAAAGGTTTGACAGGATTAATCTCAGATTTAGAAGAGCGTGTGTGTTTGGTTTGCGTGAGTGATGGGTGGAGATAGGGATGTTAAGCCCTTGTTTAGGATGTATACAGATGGCTGCGATTGCTGCCTACCAGGGATCGTTTCCTCCCTCTCTCTTGCTGTGTCTCTGTCCATCTCTCTCTCCCTGCAGTCCACCCTGTGCTGCCCAGCAGTCAGCAGTTTGTTTATGGGACTCTGTTTGCCAAGCTAATCTTCCCGCCTTTCAAGTGGGAGCCAGCAAGCGGAGAGAGAGAGAGGGGGAGGTAGGGAGAGAGAGGCAGAGAGAGGGGGAGGTAGGGAGGGAGAGAGAGAGTAAGAGTGTGAAAGAGAGGCAGGCAGTTGCAGTAGTTAGAAAGAAGAGAGAAAGAGAAACATGATCCAAGAAGAGAGGCTGTTTTTGTGAATGATTTTGTTTTTGAAAGTGTGTTTTCTCTGCGGCTGACTCGCTGGATGGCCTGAGCGCATCAGCTGCCTGTCCTGCGTGACCTGCATTTCGGTCGAAGGCCGTCTCGGCAGCCGTATGGTTACACAAGGTGCGATGCAGCTGGAGCTGAGAGCCACTGCCTTGCTGCACCTGTAGCCGACTTTTTTTGCACAGACAGGGGGAGGTGAGAGGGAGGAAGGGTGCCTCGTCACCCCGGCTCTGCTTCGCTGCCAGCTGGATGGGGGTTCTGGTGTGCTGCGACTGCTTCTTCTATAGGTAGTTAACCACGTCTCTGTTTGTTGTTACCTTTCCTTCCTCTTTATTGTTGTTGTTGTTGGCATCATAGCTGGCTTTTCAGGATTACTCATCATAAATCTTCAGGCTGTCAATAACTCACCCCCATCTAACCACTATCCCCCCCCCTCCCCTTCCCTCCCCTTCCTTTAATCTCTGTTATTGTGCTGCGTTTTGGAGGAGACATTTGAGGACAGTGCTGCTGTATCAGGCTGAGATTCTGCTGAAGTCAGACGGGTTATCTTGACCTGTGGGAAGGAGGAGGGAGTTATGGACTGAGGGACAGCGATGGCACATGGCCAGTCTCCTGTACCAAAGAGGAGGAGTATTAGACGTTGCTGGTTACACAGTTTGTTAAGGAGTACAGTAGATGAAGACTAGTTGTTAAAATGGCATGCAGCCAGATGTCTGCTGGTCAGTCCTCTCATCCTCCTGCGTGCCCCTCAGCTCTGCAGCAGTGTTTGTTTGGACACAGTGTTCTCTTACAAGGGGGCAGGTATTACTTTACTGCTTTTGTTGTTTGTACAGCATTGAACTTATCAGACTTTGCTCTTTTTTTCTGTTTGCTGAATTTACTTTGAAATTGGCTCTCTCCAGATAGACCTGGCACTGTCATGTGCTGGAGAGTCTGCCCTGTTTGTTTTAAAATCGGACTGACTTACTGGCACTCGCATAGTGGGCTATTGTGCTAAGTAGAAAGGGTAAGATGATTTAGGTTAGGCTCTCCGGCACTCGGAGCAGAAAGGATCTGGTTCCCCTCTCTTGTGGTTGTGGGGTTAGCCAGCCTGAGTTTTACTTAACTGCTGTATAAAGTCTAAATATAACTTTCTGGTTCTCTAAGGAGCATTTTGATGGTGAGGGTAAAATTGTAGCTTTAACACACACACACACACACACACACATTGCAGCTGCAGCTGCATTCGATTAGGGTTCACTGTGATTCAGAACTTTGTTTGCACTTCACTGCTTCTCTTAACAGCCTTCCCTCTATGTGTGTGTGTGCGTCATGTATTTCTGCGGCTCCACATGTGTTAAATATACTGTAGACTTTGGTGAAACACACACAGGAGCCTTATATTCTGTTTTTCCCCCAGTCATGATCAAGGCAGGGGAGGGACCTGGAGCTCATTAAGCCAAAATGAGGCATCACATCTATTTTTAGCATTTCCTCTCCCTCTGCGTCTCTGTCAACCAATCATACGACTTGGTGGTGATGTTATACGTCTTGATTGATGTGTGTTTTTGGAGACACACCCATCTGAACAGGTCCTCGTTGACCTCGGGCCCGGGCCGGCCCTCTGTCTCCCGGGCTCCGGTGTTTTAGCTTTCAACAGTAGCATTGTGTGCAGAAGAAACTGGCTGCCAAAGCTTCGTCAAACAGTGTCAGTTCTAATGTTGATCATCCTGTTTAGAGTGGCGCGATTGGACAATCTGTCATCTGTATGACGTAGAGTCAAATGAAATGGACTTGACCTTCATTTGTCATCTTGGCTAGTATGTGTTTGAGCAATTGGGAGGAAAGACTTGATGTTACTTGACGCTGAACTCAAAGAGAAGCAGGATACATTTCACTTAGTGCTTTTGAGAGTTAGCAAATTCATTCAAAAACTTAAAATCGAATATTCTTGTATGCGAGCATTGCGTTTGACCTTGTAGAGGTAAGGGGATAATATTGTTAAAGATAAGTTGTGGGTTGGGACACTGTGTCCCATGTGTTTGCTGTCTTTTTACCGATTTAAGATGTAAATATTTTCATTTTTTGATAACAAAAAATAATAATAAAAAGTTGTGGCCTTTGAGACAGAAAATATTTTTCCCTCTGACTATTCTGATCAGTTTTGCATTAATTAAAGTGGCTCTTTGGTGTGAATTGTTGTTCTTATTATGGCATTGAAAGTTTTGAAAGATCCCCTATACTGTTACATCTAGGAACCATACATTGTCACATGTGAAAGCATTCACACAGATTTTCCAGCTTCTCTTCCAACATAACGGGCTTGAGGCGTTGTGGTCGCCATTTCACCATAAATAATCGCAGCATAAAACAGAAAATCAAATTCTTCTCTTGGTTATGAGGTTTATTGTTTCTGTACCCATAATCCCATATGGGGTATTGTTGTTGATGTTTAGCTGGAACGCAGACACATTCAGACCTTGAGGCTCCATCACGTTGCTCACAGTGGATCACTTGGTACATTTTATAACGTGTGCTATGGAACAATAGTTCTGAGTGTATCATCATACTGTGTGCGAGTGTGTTTTATTAGCGGAGCAGGCCATACTGTTTGCCATGTGTCTCTCATTAGGCTATCTTTGGCAGGCCTGGCTGCTTCCACAGAGCTCAACAAGGACACTATTCTCCACCAACAAACCCCCTCAGCCCAGCAAACTCCCCTCTCGTGTGGCTTCCCATCACTCAGACGGGCCTGAACTGAATCATGCTGAAATGCTTTGGTCTTTGTGTAAAGTTTTGTCAAAATTTTGGGCTGTAGCTACAATTACCGCATAGAAGTCTCATGAAATAATTATCTATTAAAAGCCTTTGCCTAAAGGAGTTGGATGGCATTATTTCCTGTGGTGCTTGCACTGTAGGTAGATAGATGTAAATAGAGCTGCTCCGTCATTCTAGCTGGAGGAAAAGGCCTGGATGTTTACCTAAACAACAACTTCAGCCTTTTTAATTTCAGAGATTTGACCGTCTGTTGAAATTCTATTTCTAGAAAAATATTGATTTATTATTGTTATTATTTATTATTGAATTAGTTCTTGTTACTGTTGAATCCCCCTAACTGAACTTGTGTTTATCATACTTTACTCCACCCAAACTAATGGGGCGTACAGTCCAAAATCAACCAGCAGGTTTCAGCGGAGCTTGCTGCACTCACACAGGAGACACTGATAGACACATTAACTTCCACCAGTAAACTTTGAAGTTATTCTTCACTGAATTTCCACCGCCAGTTCTAAAAAAGCTCATGTGATATCAATTCTTGGAAGGCATCCAGAAACATGCTGTCTTTTCCTCTGATTTGAACTTGGACACGTTTTTTGTTTATTGCAGACAATCATAATGGAGAACAGATAAATATTTCCCAAGGTGCCTGAGTAGATCCAGTGAGGACATTAGTGTTACATTAGACTCAGATGGAAGGACTGGTCAGTCCTGACTTGACTTACTGTCCTTCTCTGCTTTCACCTGCCCTCCAGTCACTGCAGAGAGCAGACCTCACACATGGGGCCAGTTGCATAACACAGACAGTGTGTGTGTGAACCAGCCGTGTCCTGCTGGCTCAGGAGAAGGAGGAAGAGATGGCCTTGCACTAACCTCACCTCCGCATTTAGATTCACACAGTCAGCACACGCAGACACGCACATGCCGCAATAAATACTCACTAGACTTCTGTGCAGATACTTTGGTACTGAAACAATTTTAAAATTAGTTTTTCATGAAAATCAAAAGAAATTTGGAGAGGTGACTCTGAGCATGCCCTGTATCACAATGCATGTTGAAAACGTCTTATCTGTGCTGATCAGACAAATTATGTGTGCAGCGTAGCAGCAGAGTAAAAGTTGTCTGTGTGTGGTAGCAGGTGCCCTGTAGGCATGGAAAAACTCATTACAGCTGCTTGGTGGCCCAATTGGCGAGTGGATAATGGCTTCATTGTGTTTGGCTCAGTTTGTTGGTTGGTCAGGTGGCAGGAAAAGAGTTAGACAGAATTCAGTATGAAAACAACAGGCCTGCCTGTAGGATGTCTATGTGCTGTGAAGGTGGCAGGGAAAGTGGATGTAACAGTTGTTGCAGCAGCCCACAACTTCAAGAGGCCCATTTCAAGGGAGACGGGAAGTGCCTGGGCGCCCAACTTCCTGTTTATGTAGTTTGTCTCAGGCAAGAGTGAGCGGGAGGGGTGGTCTGGTACGGTCTAATTAAACGGAGAAGGTGGTGGTGAGTCGGTAAGTCTCTCTATTCACTCCCTGTCTCAAACCTAAACGCACGCACACACACTTGCCTGCATAGCTGTGTAATTGCCTCTGTGCTGCAGTGCCTTTGGCAGCTTTGCCCCCTCATTTGTTTCAATTATCTACCATCTGACATGTTGCTGTTACCAAAGATGGGCTGAAGAGGAAGACGAGACTAAACGGACAAGGAAAGTTTTAAGTAGCCTCCAGAGATGCAACTTTATTATGTACAGGTTGTGAGATTTTACATCTGGGCTGCGCAGCTGGATCTACATCATCAGATTCATAAGTCACACACACATTGAACTCTGTCCTTGTGATACTAGATTTAATCAGGGAGTAGCTGTGTTGAGGAGGCTGCTCGGGAGCGAGCAGAGATGCTGCAGAGTGCTGACTCCAGCATGTTCTGAGCTGATGTTTGTTACATTTATTATGTTCACTTAAAGAACTCGGAGGCTGTCGGCCAAACATTGACAAACCTTAAATGCCCTTTTCTCTGTTGTTGGAGCTCTTCTGCCAGCCTGTTATGGGTTTTAGTTGCAGCATTTTTTTAGTCTTTTGTGTTGCAGGCAGATGTGCCCACATCATCCTCCTCGGTGAGGGATGATGTCACTACATAAGCTCATCGTCCCAGGTGGGAGCCAGTTGCTCTTCTACTCCCAGCCAATCAGAGGCTTGTTTACATCTTCAATGAGGAGACACGCACACACACACACACTGAACTGTATAGTGTTCATAATTGCTGACATCATCTTCTCATAAAAGGATTAGATTGTTCTTACAGAAGCTCATCCTTTACCGTATGAGGATGTGATGCATCTGTGGGGGGCGGAGGAAAATGTGAACACCAGCATTCGTCAGCGCATTGACAACTGCAGTGGCGGCGGAGAGGCATCTATTGATTTGACCTCTCTGGTGTCTCTTTTCTATCCGTCTCTTTTATTTCCCCATTCTGACACCGGCAGCAGCTGCCTCCGCCCACTTCTTTGACTTGTTCATTGGCGCACCATCTGTGGACGACAGACACCCTGTTTGTTTGGTGCCACTTGTGTTGGTGGAGATGTATTTAAAAAAAAAAAAAAGTAAGAGTAAGAATGAGTCAATCTGTATGTACACATAATGAAATTGTTTTCTTTGTGTTAGGATCGGGGTATGTATTTCCTCTGTACCAGTCTGTGACTAAGGGGCAGGGCTTTGCTGTGGTTTCACTGTCATCTCAGCAATGCCCTCAAGGATCAAAACATGTGTGGCTTTGTCCAGGAATTTCCATAACATTTGCAGCCTTTACTCTTTGTCTTTCTCTTTCCTCCTCCACAGTCCATCCCCTTCCTCTCCTCTGTAGTGGCCGCAAAACAGGACGCCGTCGTGTCTTGCCACAACAGCACCGCTCGTGCTCTTCCCTACGTTGAACACGTACACACTGGGTTTTTGCTACTGATTAGCCTCAAGAGACATGATCTGCTGTCATAGCTAATTGCCTGAAAACAAGATAATCTCAGCCCTCAGCACGCGTTTGTTTTTACCATTTTGTGTTTTGGGACTATGTGGGTTAACAATCACTACCTTGTGTTTTTGAGCAGTTACTGGCGGCAGTATTGTTGTTATGGGTCGATGTCCATGAGAGGCGATGCTGGTGGCTGAATCATGTTCATGCCTGCTTTCCTTCTAAGAATCATCCTTGGAGAGATCAGACTTCCTCTCTGGGCAGGAGAGTATTTTGCTTCATGCCGCACACACACACACACATACACACACACACACACACTCACATTAACGTAGTACTCTGTACACCTCTAAGCCAATTAGAGGTTGGATTGTACACGCACACTTCACCAGAACTACAGGGAGCACTGACTCACTCACATTTTCCACCAGCTTGGTTTCTTAATCTGTTGGCCCTCTTTCAGTGACAGGCTTGTCTTCACCTGGGTGTGACCACTTCCTATACTTTCATCCACTCCTAAAGTTAATCAAACTTACACAATGCGCCTTTTTTTTTTTTTGCTTTTCCTCTTGGTTTTCTGTGTCCATGCTGTTTTGGACAAGAGAAAAAAGCAATTTCGATGCTCTGTATGTCCTGTACACATAGCAGCATTGACAATAAAGTTGACTTTGACTTTGACTTTAACACACAGCTAACACTTGAACACTGAAATATTTTTTTATTTTGTCATTCTTCCTGAGTCATCACTATTTGAATAAATAATTAAATGGATAGGAGTGTATTTGATGATCGTTTGCAGTGTGCGTGTGCGCGCAGGGAGGCACTGGCTGTACTCTTCTCTGAAAGTGTCCTTGTTCTCTGTGTTTGACCGTGCGGTTGTTGTGATAAGCAGAGCAGCAGATGTGAGTTGGCTGTTTAGACTCCCAGAGACCTGCTGCTGCTGTGATGACTCCAGTGATGCTCCCCACTGTACAAAACACACTGAAGCTGATGGATACATAATGTTGGCACAATCGCATTTGTGACTGTGCAAGGACATGAGGAACTTTCTTAGAAACCCAAGTCATTCAGAGAGCTGAAAATTAAAAGGAAATTTGACGTTGGAGGGAGGCCAACGAGGAGATGAGCAGCACATACAATGTTTCATCAGTTCATTAGCTGCAGGGGCAACTGAAAAGCTGATCAAATGTCTTCTTTGTGCAAATAGTCAAAAACGTCTCTTCATGGTATCAGCCAAGAAATTACTTACTTTTAAGACAAATATTAATTATTGCACAGTATACGACTAAGCTAAACATTGACTTTATACCAAAATTTAAGCTGCTTGATTATTAAATAATTGTTTTTTAAGCAAAACCCATTTGCTGGTTGTTCTTTACATTTTGAACTGTTGATGAGATGAATCAAGACATCTGAAAAAATGTCACCATGAGCTCTAAGACATTTAAGGCTCTAAGGCATTTTCACCATTTTCGCACATTTTATAACCAAACTAATCTATTCTGTATAAGTAGCTCAAATAAGAAGTTTTATATTTTGTAGAATATCATTTAAATTGCATTTAAGGTTTTAGGCTTCTGTGCTTATTTGAAAGTAAAAAAGATAAATCTCTGCAACTCGTTTTCAGTTGCTCCGGCAAGACTTTCAACATGGTCAATTCGTTCCATGTTCTCAGGGTTAAAGAGCAAAGCAGGGCAAAATAACAAATGCCAGCATTGCTGTTCATTCACATGCCAGACAGTCTAGTGGAGTTGTGCTCAGTGTCTGTCGAAGCAGGAAATGGAGATCTTTCCCTTGAGAAATGGGGTTCCCCAAACCTCTCCTTTTATCCTTCATCCTTGTTAGTTATTGTTGGTATCTCTTCTGAGATGTTAACTGGCTGCACGAGTTATGTAATATACCTAGAAACAGACCGGCGTGTGTTAAGAAGACGACTAATGTGATTTGTGCTCTTGATGGCACTTGTTGATCTTGTCAGGGTTTTTTAAATCATTATCGTTTCTGCTGACGGTTTAGGTTTAGAGTCCTGCCATACCTGTCTTAATGTCAAGGAGATTTTGAACATTTTTCACATTGTTGCCTCATTTCATCATTCACGCCCTGTTTGAACCAGAGAGTGATATGCAAAATATGCTGACAGTCACTCACTCAGAGACGTCTTCTTGACGTTGATCTGTCGCTCGTTCCCCACCGTAGTGAAATTTGGTTCTTCTCGCTTAAGTTAAAGGAACATTTTGTACATTTTACTCAGGTCGATCATTTCTCTCTTACTCACTTTATTCTGACATCTGTGTCTGTTCTGGCACTCATAATAGGTTACATGCATTCACATTCCCCTCAGTATGGAGTCTGTGACTAAATGCCCTCACTTAAGAGTTAATGAGCTGTATCGGGGCAGGCATGCACAGCCTTGGAGCAGAAAACAGACACCCACCCTGCATGAAGCTCACACCCTCTACTGTATCTCTCCATCATTTGATTTTAAGACTCATTAACAGTCCCTGCAGAACTGTTTTTGTGTGCTTTGGTTCTGTCCCATCCCAACTCCCTGCAGCCTAACTGCTGTCACCTATTTTATAGTGGAGTGTTGTACAGTGTGAGTGTTTTACATTCTGTCAGTCTGTTTTTGTTTTTTTTGTTTTTTATATGTTCTCTTCTCAGCACCATGAAAAGAGAGCTCTGTTCACTCTGAAGCTCCATCATGCTCCATCATACTCCACCCCATATCCACACACATCCTGTGCAAACATAGGCGCTACCCCAATCCTTTTTCCCACCACCTCCTCTTTCTTAATCTATCCCTGTTCCATGACGATCTTTCTCCTCCATCCAGCTCCCTCCACCTCATCCTCTACCACTCACACACACTGCCTCTTGTGCTCCTGAGCAAACAGTAGCATATGTTTGACTGCGGCTCTCCTTTACGTCACAAACTCTCCTGTTCTTGCCCCCAAACCCCACCTCTCCTTGTTCAGTCATTTTTCATTAAATACTACATCTGTGTCCCTCCCTTTTTTTCCCCACTTTTTTACATTCTTTTATGTTCCACCAGTAGTAGAAAGTAACTCATTACGTTTTGCAGTCTTCAAAGGATGCAGGCATCCAGTAGTGTCAGCATAGTCCTGGTTCAGTTTCAAGTGCCACAAAAAAAAACACACACACACACACACTCACATGTCTTAGCATCCACACCCTTATTATAAAAACTGCAATGGAAAAGCAGAATGGAAACTCTGTAACTGTGAAGTTGTGTAAGTTGCAGACAATGTCTGCACTCAGAGGCCTTTTCCAAGGGTGGGTACAGTACATGTTTCCACTTTCTTTTTACTCAAGACAACTGACGTCTGCTCCTCTCTACACTTACTGCTTTTCAGTTATCAGTTATCGGTTTTTATATTCGACTTCACTTTACTGATGTGAAAACTGAGCACACCTACATTTTGTTCCAGCAGGTGTCAGTGTTGCTCACACACCGTGTGTGTGTGTGTGTGTGTGTGTGTGTGTGTGTGTGTGTATAAAAGGAGGAATGTTCCTCTCCCACGTGCCCAGCCCCACGCACTGTTACATTGGAAGTGTAATCTGTAGGTAATGTTTTGGTTCGGTTCAGAAATGTTCTGAATTTTATCTGTAATCAGGAATGTAGGCAGATCAGCAAATTTAGACAGAGATAGAGTCTCAGTGCCAAGGTTCATCATATTCTTTTCTGGAAAAGCTACATTCTTTTCCTTTCTGAGCTTTATTCGAGTTCAGGGAAGAAGTGTAGCCTTTGGGAACCTTTTCTGCTTCCTCAACACATGCACACACTTATTTTTATGTGTAATCTGATAACTCTTATATCATTAGAGCTATCAGTCTGAACGCTATATGTACAGAACATAAGATGTGCTCATATTCTTTTTTTTTCTTTTTTTTCTACCTTCGGAGCACAGTGCACCCACTTCCTCATACTGTGTATACTTTGTGCTTCAGCCTCTTTTGTGATTAATCTCATGACGGTGATGAAGATGGAGCGACCACGCCACAGACCTGCAGCCATTAGCAGGACAGAAAGCCTCATTACCATTCCCCTTTTACCTGCCAGCCCCAGGACAGAATCACGTTCGGGCCGCACTATGAAGACCTGTGATGCGGCGGCATGTCACAGGTCATTCCACATGTCGGCTAACTCACCTGCCCGTCTCCCACCTTGACCACTAATCCGTAACCTTGCTCCCTCTGTCACTTCGCTGACAATCATATCATAGCTGACCTTGCACCTGAGCCTCAGGGCTCACAGGTATGTGTGTGTGTGTGTGTGTGTGCGTGCACGTTCTTAGACTTGACAGACAAGTGCTTGACTGCCCAGGTGGCGAATTATGGGATGGATAGAGACTCTCCCCTGTTAAGGAATGTAGGGAGGAGTGCAGCGGGCGGCCAGGGCATGCTGTGACAACCTCCCACTCTGAGCCAAACTCACAGAGTCCTGCGTTTAACCTCATTCACTCTCCTTTTGCTGTTACTTCCCTGCTCATCTGTTGCCCTCTATTCACCTCTTCTAACTTAACTAACTCCCTCCTTCTCACTTCCTTCCTCCTTGTCTGCCTTCTCCCACTTCATCCGTCTCTCCTCTTCATATTCCATTCTGGCCTATTCCCACTGATATGATAGTGTTTAATCTAAGCAGTATCCATGGAGATGGTGATTTATAAACGTCTGGAACATGAGTCTGGTATTTCTCATCTCCTGTCTTCCATCTTGCTAAAGCCCTCTCTTCCTTCAGTCATAAACTAGTCAGAACTTGGCCTCCCATCTTTCAAACATGCATGGCTACTCTTTGCAGACTTTATGAAACCGCTCCAGTGACAGAAAGTATGCAGAAACATTTTTAACATTTCGAAATTTCCAAAACTATCTCGACAACTAATTGGGTTATGACTGCAGTGGCAATTAGACAGTATTGTCATTTTGTGCCGTTGCTGCTATTAAATGGAGCATGATGTTGATCCCTATTATGTTTGCTCCTGAAGTGTACATCTACCTCCCGAACAAGATAAGCCAGCTCAAACCAAACTGAGAGTAAGACCTCTTGCATCTCCTGCTCTTGACCTCCTTTAGTTCACTTTTCATGTTGCTCTTTCACATCATCTCCCCTGATGTCTTCTTTGTTTAGCCAGGCAGTGTGTGCAGAGAGCAATGGCGTGTGTTTGCGTGCAGCCCTTCCCCTACAGGAATGCAGTGCAAAGGAGAGATAAAGGGAGAAAAAGAAGAAAAAGAGCGTACAGAAAAAGAAAGAAAGAGATGCAGGCGTTCAAGGCCTTAAAGGTAGAAAGGAGAGAACAGGTCAAAGGAAAAAAATGATCATTACCGGTCCGCTGATAATGGGATGGTGCTTAATGCACTGTGTATATACCTTAAGTGGCCTGCAGAGAGGAGGTATGAGTACTTTCTAGACAAATGACTTTTTAAAAAGTTGTTTATCGAGTCACTAAGGTTAACTCTACAACTGCAATGATTCGTCAATTTATTGATTTGTCAAGCAACAGATTTTTTTTTTTAAGTAAAAATGTCAAAATTTTCTGATTCCACCTTCTCAAAAAATACTTTCTGGTTCATTTATTTTTCCATGATTATAAACTAAGTATCTTGGGGTTATGGATGTCATCTTGGGTACATTTTTAACCATTTTTGGACATTTCATAGACAAACGATCAATAGTTGCAGACAGACCACACATAGTCCAGTTACAAGTGGAGGATAAAGGGATGATGTTGCCTCTGGGACACTGATTGTCTGTTCTAGTATCAGTTCTGTTTGTGTTGCAGTTTCTATGTTTAAGTCACATAATATAGACATTAGATGGTACTTTCTTTAATTTCTTTTCTTTTTCAAGAGAAGCAGATTACATTTCAGTTACAGTTATTTACATTTTTCTGGCTGTAGCAGCAAACAGACCTCTTTTATCCAGCTGTGGATGTCAGTATTGAAGTCAGGTCACTGGGTTCAGTGTGCAGAGTGTCTCCTGGCCCTGCTGACCTTTATTTGGGCCTATAGAAAACCCCCGGGCACTAAAGGCCTTCAGTCTGCACTGTTTTCTCTGGCTAAGACCTTACCTAAACATACTATACACTCCCACACACCCAGAACGCAACACCGACCGCAGGTCTTACAGAGCAACTTGGAACTGCTCAGATTTTTTATTTATTCATTTTGTTTTTAACGTGGTTGGACGCCTGACCCGTCTGTCACTTTGATCCAAGCCATGATTGGCTAGAGAATCACTTTGGCCGAGTCAGGACTAAGCTGTTGCTAGGCCCCAAGGCGCATCTGCTGCGGTTGTGACTCATCAACTGCTGGCCTGGAATCAGTGTTTTCTTTGTCTCAAAAAGGTGGAATGCCCACTGACTTTCAGACCCAACCTGTTGGTCCGGCCATGGAGGCCAACAAGTTTGCCTAAAATGTCCCACTCAATTTGAAGAACTTTTTATATTTTTATGTTGTTGTTTTTTTTTTAAAATAATTTTAAATATCCAACTTTGCTTTCTTATATCAGTATATGGCTAAAACTTCTAGCAGTTTTATATTTTTAACATTGTAAATTGCCACATTTCTTTCAACACACAACTGCCTCCCAGCAAGGGTGTTATGACGTCAACACTATTTTTCCCCTCCCGCTGCTATCTTTGTTTTCCTTGTCTTATCGGTTGGTCTGATCAGTTATCATTAGTTACTATTATGTCTTCACTATCAGATTAAGACTTAACACATCCATCTGTCATGAGGTCAGTGACGTCACGGTGTTTCCGTAAACTGCCTTTATTTTTCTCCTCCCCTCTTTTTAACGATTGATGTGTTGTCTAATTAAATCAGGGCCTTTTTGCTGTGTGTGTCTCCGGGTTGGTTGTCTTTTGATGAGGTTTACATACTTTAAACAGCTTATTAGTCCTGATAAAAGCCAGACTACAAGTAGTTCAGTCGCTAGACGTGTACATCGTTTTATCTAATCTATTTTTTTCTACTTACGTCACAACTTTAGGTTCTGCTTCCCGTTTCTTTTTTTTTTATAATTATAAAGATCCATAATTCACCCCAAAAGTCCTCATGTACCACTTTTATTGTAATTCCAAAAATGTCTTGCACAGAAACAGATATGTATGCAATCAGATATAGACTGTTTTAACTGTATCTATCTGTCATCTATCACAGCACACCCTTTTCTATTTAAGGCTGCCTATGAAAGGGTGAGTATACGTTAGTGCCAGTAATCTGTGCTTCACAGCAACATCTGGCTTGGTTAGAGCAGGTGGCAGATGAGTGATGCCATTTTCTGTCTGCGCAGAGGAAAGGAAGGTGCCTGTGACGCTAGCGGAGAAGAAAGACTAAACCTCCGTCCACCAGACAAAGGAATGTGCTCATTGGTTTTCCATCCACGTCAGATGTTGTGTAAGACCTCGCTGAGGGGTCCAGTTTGTGCAGCTCAGTGGCACCATTTCTATCTCCACCTGCTCTGACGGAGTGCAGGTGTGACTACATATTGCCTTTTTAACCAGAAAAAAATGCTGCTTTAGGTTAAATGCCACCTGCTCTTTATGCCTGATTCATTCAAGCACTTTGTCCAGACTAAGTCAGCAGTGAATGCCGAGGCCAAGCACCAGTGATCCTGAATGGATGTCTTCTATTTTCGGTGGCCGCACGGATCCAATAGTTAGAGGTAAATTAATGGAAAGTTCCCTGAGCATGGGATTTCCATTACAGCAGCAAACTGTTTTCTCTTGGGTGGTCACACATTACTTAGTATTGGATGGGTCTGTTAAAACAACAATATTACTTTGTAGCTATCGCATAGAAAGAATATACAGCATTATGATATAGTATGCTATATATAGAGTATCATTTGAAATGTTGATGCTTATGTCATTATGATACCTGAGTTTCACCATAGTCACAAAAATGATCTCAAAGTGAAATTTTGTCTAATCACAAAAGCCGTACAAAAACTTTGATGACATAAAAGTATAAAAATGACAATTTATTTTAATTAAATCAGGAACAACTTGATAAAAGAATAAGTAAACAAGACCACAAATCTGACATATCATACATTCAAAGTCAGTCTTCAGTACATTTGACTTAACACAACCACACACTCCTAGTTACAGGTCTCTCTATATCCCCCCCAGTTGGATCTCACGCCTGCTCACACAGTCACTGATGAAGTCGCTCACTTATTTGTACACACACATACACTCGCAGTACACCCCCCTCCCCTCCCTCTCTTTGCTCTGTTCTCTGTATTCTTTATGGGCCTGGCCAGGCAGGCTGAAGCTATATTTAGTGCCAGTGGAAAGGTCAGTGCCCTGTTCTGGTCTCTCTCCCTCTTCACTGCTGCTACTACAGCAGGAGCCACTCACAGGGGCCCCTGGATGACCCAGCTCAACCCACCAAACCCCAGCCCAGTGTTCACTGTGTTGGGAGAAGCATGCAACCCGTGTAGTAAGCAGGAAGCCAGTCAGTCATGCAGGGTGCACAGAGGCGCCTGTCAGACCCTCTGTCCCTTTGATTCTTTCAGATAGCTTCATTGAATCACATAGGGGCTTTTAAACATAAACGAGTGGCGCCTCAGAGGGTCCGCCAGTCCACACAGTGAGCATGCTTCACTGACATGTCTGTAGACACTACACACACCTTTGCATACACAAATGATACATATGCACATAATAGCATATACACCTACTATCTCTGTTATCTCCTCCTCTTAACCTACATACAAGGAGTGCACATAGCTACAGCGATCCCTATTGATTAGTGTGTCTTTGTGTGTGTCTGTACTACAGCAGCCAGCTGGTCCAGTTTCTCCTTACTTCTACAGCTGCACCATGGCCCCTACAAGTTTTGTCTGAGGAAACATAGAGGAAGAACAGACTGGTTGAAGAGAAGTGTAGACAATAGAGAAAATAAGAGAGGGCATTTGTTGAGAGGCAATAATTAGAGGGAACAAGAGTGAGAGAATGATAGGTCCGTAACACGAGTTGTAATCTTCTCGTTACTCTAAATATTCAGTGTTCATTTTTACTCCTGCTCAGTTTGTACTCAAGTGTTGTTGTCTCAGCTTTCTGTTGACAATATAATTAGAATTTACATCATACTCATGTCTTCAAATCATGTCCACAATATAAAACTTTTGTTTAGTTCAAGTTATTGTATCAAACAATGCCCCACAGAAACCTCTAAATGGTGTCATGAATCTGCCTTTGGCTCTCAAACAGTCTTTGTTTGATTCCCTCGCTGGTCCCTCAGACGTGACATGTTTGAACATGCCTGACTGCCGCCAGCCTGTCATAGTTGGACTTCAGGTAAAGTTCAGAATCAACAGGAGGAATGTCGCCCCACAATCCCAGCACGTACGCTGTGTTTAACCTGGTACCAGTTCTCACACCACTAGGAGTGGCACATAGTGACAATAGACACACTTTAAATCCCAGGCCAGGAACAACATAGTGGTAAACGTGTTGAAACTGACTTTAACACGCTTTTGAGCCTGACATTAAAGTCATCTTAGCTTTTTATCCTCTGTTCAGCTTTTTCCTGTTTTGCAATTTATAAGTTGTTGTTTTTTCCATTGTTGTTTCTATGACTTATTTGAAAATAAGTCTTGTGGCTAACAGTACCGCTTTCAGTGATGTTGATCAATATGTGTGTTGATTTAGTTTTTAGTTTTTTATTAGTATCTGCCCTCTTGAGGTCAAAATCTACATCACTGATGTGATTTGATAAACGGATGCATCATGAGTAATGTATAACTAGACTTTACTCATCATATGGGCTGTTTGTTTTGTCCTGTATTGTCATTGGACAGGTCGTGTAGGCTTGTTCTATAACCGCAGGCATATAACATGTAGCAACACCTTTTTTATTTCATTGTAATCCTCGTTTACCAGCTGACCACCTGTTGATACATTGTAACTACTCTTCAAGGGAACGCACGAACAACGTCCACATGGGCAGACTCTGACGTCACTATGCCCCGCCCACTGAGAGCTCACCCCCACTTCTGATTGGACGAGGATCATCAGGGGAGGTGCAGCTCCCGTAAACTCTCCACAAAGTTTTTTTTTTTCTTCTTTTATGCAGTACAGTAAGACTCGAGATTCAGATACATTCAGCCCCTGAAGTAATCTGACGGGTAGATATTCTGTCAGCATATCTTCATGTTTTAAACTATGGTCGGAGATTATTGCTCTTTCTCTGGAGATAAAACGGACATGCACTCACAGAGAAACTCCAAAAACGGACTAAGTTGCAAAATGGTGCTTCAAGCAGTCGGGAAAGTACTAAGGTAAACCTCCGGTCCTACTCAAAGTGTTATCTGTTAGTCGAGTCTACATTTATAAAAAAATATATAGATATAAATAATATTTACTTTTGCTCAATGGTTGCATACTGCTGCATTCTTCTGAATTAGCCTACCAAAAAAATCGCATCGACGTCACCGTTTGTATTATCTGTTGGAAGTAATAACTTGACGTCGTATTTCATCTTCAGTTTTATTACAATGTTACACGCGTAGCATTTACAGAGATTACAGCTCCTTGTATATGGCCTGTGTGATATCTAAAACTAAATGGGAAAGTCAGTATGTTTTATTATGCATTCAGACCAAGACATGAAAGAGCAGTAATTATTGTGGGACTTTGTAGCCTGAAAGCCTTGTTCCTCCTCCTGTAGCTCTCACCAGCAAGACTCAACAAGAGCAGGAGAAACGTGACACTGTCTCTTCATCTAGTCTAATAAATCATTGAAGACTCTTAACGTTTCAATGTAGACAACTTAATGAGGTATTTTTAAATCAGAGAGATGAAATGTTTTGTTTTTGTTTTTAAAAACCATACAAATACATGAGCTATGGTGAGGATTATGAGTATTAGCAGTCCCTTTGATCCTAATTGAATCCTATCTCAGAGCATCTCATCGGCACTGTGAGATAAATATAAGGAAAGGACATTCATCTTAACTGTTGCTGTTCTAAAAGTTTATATATATATATATATATATATATATATATACATACATACATACATACAAAGATTTGAGACTTAAAGAATACATGACCCAAATAGGAAGTGTGTTTGTGTGTCATACAAAGTGACACAAACAACAGCCCCAGTCATGATTTACTCTCCACGGAGAATCAATGCAATTCAGGAAAAGAAAACGCATGTCACAGTGGGTGTGGATAAGACAAACGTTAACCCAGTTTACATATGTGTATTTACCCTGTGTGTGTCATGTGAAGAAGACATGCAGTGTATGAGTGTATTCCTCCAGGGGATCAACTGTCCTGTTAATGCTTTGGTGCAGTTTCCTCTTACCTTTCAAGTCTGGGGACAGGTGTCTTTTCAAGCAGCAGCCCAGAGGCCACATGCCTCACAACCCATCGCCGTCTGTGAAGATGTGAAGAGTGATAACGTGGAGAAACATCCACCATCTTAGGAGCTCTTCAACAGATTGGAATGGATGCAGCCGAGAGAGTGTTATTGTACAGTATATTGTTATGTCTGTTGCAAGACCTGTGACAGGTAGAGACATGTTCTGTTGCAACTATATTAATAGGAACTCAAAACGGCTTTACTTAAGAAGTCAGCTGCTTAGCAAGGAAGCACACCTTTTAATTTATTCGGGTGGGGAGGGACAAAAGGGGATTTTTGCAAAATATGATGTCTTGAGGAAAAATTGAAGAAAAAACACTTAACAAGGATGCATAGTTGCAGGTTTTATGAGTGGGTGGGAGTACTCTAAACCTGTTTATAGCTCCACTTTAAACCCGTTTCCTCCTCCAGTAAATGGTTGGCTGTCCTTGGCTTAGAGGCAGGTATGAATGCTAGACTGGCATAGAAGACAGTTGTCAGTAGACAGCATTGTGTAATATTGGCTGCTTTTTCATAATATTCTTCTTCTTCCTCATATTGGCTGCTTGAACATACACCCCACCTCTTGTTTTACTGTTTGATTCGGTAACCATTCAGGTGGTCTCAGAGTAGACTGATTCAAGTGTAGCGTAATCTCATTCAGTCCTTCAGTCGCATCTACATCAGTCGCTTTCCATCGTGCCGAATCGATCGAAGTCGAAGCTCACCTTCTTCCAACAAGCTCACATTTTCCAAGTGCTTAACCAGCAGCCCGGTCTTATCTCCCAGTGAAACCCCCCCTTCCTGTCACACATGTGCGTTGTGATGTTGATGAGGCTCCATTATGGTGAAGGCAGGGGGTCCTTACATACTCTGCAGGCCTGAGAGCCGTTGAATGGGATATAGCACAGGATGAGAAGGGGAAGAGAGGTAGCCAGAGCTGTGTTGGGAGAGGGTCAGCAGTTGAATTAGAGCGTGTGTGTGTGCGCACATGTTTAGGCCTGTAACTACAATTCTCATTTACTGATTTACAGTGCTGCTGACGCCCCCGTTGATGCTGCTGATCAAGTGGTAGCAGCTGTGCCGTCTTTGTTTGCATTTCTTTCTTATCTCTTCACTGCAGAACTAAACCTGAATCGACACAAAAACCTCAGGAACAACTTTGACAGAGTATCACTCTGTAGATCTAAGCACTGCAAGGCCAAACCTCTGGTTTAGTCCATCCTTAACTTTGTCTTCTTTTAGCCCCATAATAGCTGCTGTGGTTTAGCTTTGGTGTGCTTAGACTGCCTGCTCTCCTCTGTCTGTGGTATTTCAGGGAAAAGAGCCATTTAATCTATTCAATTTAAATCCAGAAATAGATCAGGAGGCTTTACTTGGTGAAAACTGATCCTCCTGACTGAAGCTGCTCTTTTTACAAAATGGCAGCATTCATTGACTCGGTTTTAGTCCTTATCAGCAAAGATTAGAATGATATCCTGTTGCTATTGATGTTTTATTACAGGTCTTTTAACCCTCAATGCTGTGAAGCCCACAATAAGTTCACAAAGGAGGGAGCGACTTCCTGACGATTGATCGATTCTTCCTCTAACCTATCAGATGTTTGTTTGAAGGTTAGGTCACCTGGTCAGACAGATGTTCCTGGCAAGAAAAAAAAACTCCTGATTGGTGTCTGTTGTGCTTGTTATCTCTCATATACTTATCATAGCAAACAGTACTGTATTAGTGCCAGGTGGTGACGAGAGAAGCATATCTTAGAGCACCTCTTCAAGACAAAGCAAGCTCAGATCACTTTAAGAAGGAGACGTTGGAGAGAAGATTGTAGCCTTCTTTGTCATCAGTGTTGGATGGTTACACGTGCTGTTCATCACATGCAGATTGCATTAACTGCATACATATGGCAATAGTTGGATTCCCCTGCAAGACAGTAAACCAATTCAAGTAACGGCAAAATCTTGGCAGGAGCTGCGGGGCTTAAGGAGAAAGTCATTACATGGGCTTTGTTAAGTGGGTTTCTGAGTTTAGCTGTATTCAAATCACAGAAAGCACCAATAAAAATAAAAGAAAATCTCTGTTTTCTAAAATGTAGCATGAGTGTCAGAAATTTGTTTTGGTGAAAAAGCAGTCCGTATAGTCTGAATTTTTCAACTTTTGAAGCATTGGTGTGTGTTTTGAGAAAGAGAGGGAGAGAAGGGGGAGCTCTTTAGCAGCAAATTGTAGTATTTTCGAGTAGGCATTTAAGCTAATTCTCCAGCGGAGCTCTATAATGTGGCCCCAAGTGATTCCAGGATTAATTGGAACCAGGTTCTGGTAATGAGACAGGATCATGGTGTACCTGCCAGAGGGAGGTTACAGAGTTTATTTTAGTGTGTTTAGTATTTAGCAGGCATACAATTTGCTGACATACAGCAGCTGATATATGCACCAGTGTAAAGCCAAATAGATGTATGCTTGACACACTTATAGACTGAACAGTGCGTGTGCACACAGGAACACTTGCTGGTCACTCTCCCAGACCAGACAGGATTCGCTTCTTCTGGATTTTCTCGAGGTCTGTGGTGGGATCAGGCTCATGACGCAGCTGTTGTGACCAGCTGGGTCAGCCATGAAAAGGGAGAGGGGGCTACAGCCAGAGCTGTGTGTGTGTGTGCGCTTGAAGACACAGGTGTGTGTGTGTGTGTGTGTGACCTGCTGTGTAAGCTGGGTACAGGGGGTAAAGGTAATGAGTAAAGACGGTTAGGGGGGTGGGGCAGGTGGTGTTCCTGGGAAAAGTGAAAGGGGTAGGAGAGTGTCTCACAGACGGAGTTGAACAGCTGTCAGGTCATTCACTCCATGGCTCCTCAGTACTGAACTCCGTGTCACCCAACTATACAGCCCTGTTTCCTTATTGTTTCTAGTGCAGATAAACATCATGTTTGTCTTCCTGTTTCTTCGTCCTTCGCTTTTGCTTGAAAATACATTTTGCACACGCTATTTGCTCATGGCTTTAGACTCATGTTGTTCCTCTGAGCTTGTCCAGGTTTTTTGAAGTGTGAGCATGCATCATAGATTTGTTCCCGTTGGTGCCAGACAGGCTGTGGCAGTCCCCCCAGCCAGAGACATGTGCCTGGCCCTGGCCTCAGTTTCCCTCCACTCCTGCCTTCTGGCCTGCCCTGATCTGGTGAGGCGAAAGAGGCATCTGCTGCCTTTTATGGCAAAGACTTGCCTAGGAGAACTTCATCAGGAACAGACAAAGCTGTGTGTGTGTGTGTTGTAGTAAAGACCAGACTATGTACGTATGAGAGGAGGAGTGCTGGCATAAAGGAAGTTTTCTTTATCCTAAAATAAACTAATGGCTCCAGAATTTCACCTCCCCTTACCACACAAATGTTCACAAGAGGAGGAGGAGGCGTTTATATGGAAAATGATGAAATTACAGAGGGAAAGGGGCAGGAAATAGCTTAGTGAAACAGAATGTTTTCAAAAGGAAAAAAAGGAGGAGGGGGCGAAAGAACCGACTTGAACCTTTCACAGGAGCCGAACACTTTTCTGAAGGGCTTAGGAAAGGCTTTGAAAAGTTGTGAGAGCTGACGGTATCTGTGGATGAAGCTCTTTCCTCGGGTAAAGCTCTTTCACATGATGGAACATGTAGCTCAAAGCGCAAAACCACACAGACCACATGAATCTGTCTGCACCCTCATGAGCAGGAAGTAGGTTTTTTTTTTTTTTTTGTCTGAGTGAGGTAGAAGGATAAGAGACCAGAAAGAGATAAGCGGAAAAATTAAAAATGTAAGCTAGAGTAGAGGTCATGAAAAGAGCTAAATGGGGAAACCAGTCGCACAAAGATGAAGGGAACAGGCAGAAAAAGATGAAAAGACAGAGCAAAGACAGGACTGTGAGGCCTTTGACCCTGAACAATAGGCCGTTTGGACAGGTGAGCCTGTAGCCACAAGAGGGAAAGAAATGCCTTAAAAAAAAGAAGAATGCAGAGGGAAGTGCAGAGCAATATGAGAGAAGAGGTGAAACAGAAAGTGGCCAGTCATTAATAATTAGCCAGTGGTGTAATCTGCAGTGTCCTTGGTTTTTAAATCAGGCCAAAACAAGCTCAGGTGCTGCCTGATAGGAAGAGCAGAATACCTTGATGAATCATTACCCTACAAATGAGAACCTGAGCAGTGTCGCGTGGATGTGATGTGAAGTTTTGTGCTCTATTCAGTCTTTTCACAATCTAAGCAATCCTTCTGACATTTAAATTTTATGACAGTGGATATGTAAAGGGGGGTATCTTAAAAACAGTTAGTAAAAGTAAAAGGCTGCAGGCTCTGTAATGCATCCACATGTTGACATGCCTTCCCTTGTTTGCTGAGGTGGAAAGCAGGCCGACCCTTCCTGTAGATGGCAATTTAAGCTGCAGAGTGATTTTGAACACTGTGCTCTAGCCAAGAGGCCTCGTGCTCCACAGTCCTGTCATGTTTTGTAAGTGTTTATTAGTTCCCATGGATATCAGCTGGGCCTGCGTCAATCTACCTCTCCTCATTCCTTTCTCTACCCCGGCCCCCTCCCACCCTCTCCCTGTGCTATATCCTTCCTCTTTAAGTCTATTGCTATTGTGAAAGTTACACCTTTTTCCTGCAGAAAACAGACAGTGCATTGCCTCTTTCCTGTAAACCCCACTGTCTGTCGTTGCACAGTCCCAGTGAAAGTGAGAAGACTTTTGTGCCGTTGTTGGAAGAGAGTGTTTATGATCCCTCGTCATTAGTGCTGTTAGAACAGCTCCCGCCTGTCCAAGAGCTGGAGTTTGCTGTCTTTTGGGAATGGGGTGACCTGGCAGTGTAACTGTGAAGGAGGATTGGTGGCAGAAAGCAAGAACCAAGAACACATGGCTGGATCGCTGTGTTTAGACAGAGGGTGTGCATATAGGAGGGATGAGAGCTGCCTGGAGATAGAGGCGGTGAGTGCAAGACAGCGGAAATGAGGTCAACAAAAGCACAATAAATTCACGGAGCAAACTGAAACTCCCCTGTCCTTAAACAAACCCAAACAACAGGCAACAGAGCCAAGAACAAGAGAAATCAAGGGGTGTGTGTGTGTCTGTGTGTGTGTGTGTGTGTGTGTGTGTGTGTGTGTGTGTGTGTATGACTTGCACAGTCATGAAGAAGATTGTTGTGATTGCATTAGTTTGTATTTCGTGGCAACTGTCTCAGACAGCTTAGCTTCTGTTTATTTGTCTCACTCTTGTATCAAGCCTTTCAACCTTTGACCCCAGATTACTCTGCCTCATACACCACTTTTCACATACACCACATACAGACTGGGAGCAGGGGCTGGGGGTGGACAGGTTATGGCCCTGGAAGTTCGGGAAGAGTGTGATATGACATCCATGTGCTAAAACTAGCAGTGGAAGTACAAGGCGCTGGGGACGACTGTCTGTGTGGAAGCTATAGACCTAACATTAGGTCAGAGGTCAGAGTTAGGGGTCAGGTACAGCAACAGAGGACCCTTTGTTTAGTCTGTTGAGGTTGCTGTGAATTCAGTGTGAATAAAGAAGTTGTGCACGATTTTGACTTTTGGGACAAAACAGAACTGATTTGTACACAGTGTTGGCTCAACATTTGTCTGGTTGGATACTATGTTTTACTGTTGTCAGCCTGTCTGCAGAATTCTTATGCTTGCAGTACAGCAAAGCAATTATATTGCTTCCCATATTTTACAGTGTCTGACTAAACTATAAATTTGCTGTTTTTTTTGTGCATTTTTTTAACCTGTCCTCCTCTTATCTCTGTTGCAGGAAGTCGAAGACGAAGCCAAATGGAAAGAAGCCTCCGACAGAAGAAAAGAAACAGTACTTGGAGACGGAGTTCACAAAAATCCGTGTGGTGGACTTTGACCTCAAGGAGCTGGTGGTGCTGCCCAGAGAGATAGACCTCAACGAATGGCTAGCCAGCAACAGTGAGTGACTGTGACTGTTGTGGTTGTTAATTATAGAATATATATATATATATATATATATATATATATATATAGTAGGAGCTCAAAGAGACCAAAAGAGAGTTTTCTTCATTTGCAGCCAACAGAAATCTGTAATAGAAACAATAATATGGTCTCATGGTCTTACATGGTCATTGTTAAAATCATGTAAAAGGAGCTTACATAAGAACTGCTTCAACTTATTGCTGAAGGGTTTAGAATTGTTTTTCGAAGCTGGTATGCACTTGTCATCTGGAGATGACGGGATGTTCCAGTGGTACCCGAGCCAAAACCCATAACATGTTCCAGGCCTGGCACAGCATCGAGCCTGTTCCCAATAACACCACACGCACTTCTTTAAATACTTATCGTTTACTGTCAGACCAGTGCAGTGTTAACTCTTTATTGAGTCAGTCGTCTCTCGTCATTGTGAGCATCATTTCTGGCTCTTTGATCAATCTTGTGAGGCTCTATTTTTGTTTCCCTGGTTTTAGTTGGATATCCGAACCAGCCATTTTTTTTTTTTACTTTTTATTTTGGGCTGATAAATCTCTGTTATATAAAACAGATGGGACATGTTTTCACGTGTTCATGTGTTTTTTCAGCATGAAATTGGAAGCTACATTAGCTGGCTTGTATCAACTTGTATCCGCCACTAGTTGGCTTTTAGCTTGAACTCAAACAATCGTGCTGACTGATGTTTTGATTAAATAGTTGTTTTTTTTTGTTTGTTAACCAAATCAATAATGACTGGTGCCATTTTAATTCTACCGATAAGTATAACCCATCAGTAAATTCGCTGAATACCACTTGATGGTTACTTTGTCAAGCAGAAGAAGACGGGTTGGGTCCTGTGGGATGATAAAACTTTTAAATTGTTGTTTAAATATTTGCTCAACATGACTTTCAGAAAATCACAGGCCTGGAAACAATTTCAAGGGCTACCTATGGTGTTTAGACCACCTCAAGGTTCTTCAAGAACATGTAGAACATGTGTTGTAGCTGCTCAACATGAAAAAAAAAGAAATTTGGGACGAAATTGGCAACAACAAAAGTCACTTTAGAGTCAAGTAGAAATGGGAAAAAAATATTAAAACAAGTCAAAAGTTAGTCATGACTTTTGTGTCACTATAGTGGATTTTTTTCACTTCATTCAACCCTCGTAAGCTGCAGGCAGAAAGTTTGTCACAACACTGCTGCAGGTTAAAAACTGTAGCTCTGCACGAAGCTCCACAATATGATTATAATTCATGAAATTACAATATTGTAAATATTTGTTTTCTTGAATGGCCTATATATTCACTGATTTTATAGCCAATCATGGAGCATATATTGTATTTGACAATTAGTTTAACCGTACACTGTGTATAAATTGCTCAGTCCAACAAAAAAAACTCATTAACAGTCAATTTTATCTTAAAATGACCAAGAATCAATTTTCAAGACAATAATTGTCAGGATCTACATGCATTCAACACACAAGACAAATATTTTTGACAGAGGGAGAGAAAGAAAATGCTTTTGTTTTGCGGTGCAACAGTGTGTGAAGAAGGTTAACTTACAGCAGAAATACCTGTTTTTGTTTTAAATGACTTAAGTGCTTGCCAAGACTACAGCCACCTCCCCATTTTTTTGTTGTTTTTTGAAGCGCACACACACACACTGTTGAAGGATGTAGTGACTTGATGGATTAGTATGTGCATGTGACTGTGACTGTCCTGTAGATCACGCTGACGGATACATGACAGAATACATTAGTGTGTTATCATTATTCATAGGAGAACGTGATGTGACACAAATATGCTGCTTTTGCGTTCTGGCACTATTTTAGACATTTATTCACATAATTCTACTGTGAAAACACCATTTATTAACATGCTGTGAACTCTCTTCTTGTGTTTGTTACAGCGACAACGTTCTTCAATCTTATCAACCTGCAGTACAGCACCATCTCAGAGTTCTGCACTGGGGACACCTGTCAAGCCATGACGGCATGCAACACGTAAGTTACTTACACTGCTATTGGTTTATTCATCGCTCACCTGCGGAGGCCCATTGGTTTATTTATCAGAAATCTAGTGTCCTGTTGGGTAATTCATCAAGGTATGCATCCCCATTGGATGTCTGAAAACCCATAGGGGTGTAATCAGGTTCATTTTGGTCTTTTAACTGCAGTCTGTCTTGGAATGTGCAGTATGTGGCTTTAATGTACTGCAGTGAGCTGTATATTTACAGAGATGCAGTACAGCAAGTATGGCACCTTTGTGTCTCCACACTGCCTGCATCTGCGGCATATTTAAAAAGTATGTTGGTAACACAGGTCGCTGTGAGCGAAATAAAATCAAGGCGGCAACTTTTTACCTTTTTTCCAGGGCTTTTTTGTATTTCTGTTTACTGGTCAGGAAATTGCTAATTGCCACTGTTACTCCACTCATTACTCCATGATAACATGATCATTTTAGAAGAAGGAAGGAAGGAAGAAGGCAACACTCCAGAGGTCAAAAACAGCAAAAGAATTGCCTCATTTTTTTAATCTATAATCTACGCTATATGAATTATGGTCAGCCCTGACAAGTGTATGGTAAAAGTCATGCTTTCAATATTGTAAACTCCTTTTTGAGATCTATCATGTTGCGTTCAGTGTAGCTGCTGCATTAGGTTTAGTTTGTATCACATCCGACCATCAACAATAACAAAATGAAAACATGTTGGGGGCAGACCTGATGTAGCTTCACATTTAATCCCCTGCGGTCCTGCCCGGGCCTGCGCTGATATCTGAATTCTGGCAACATTACTTTATATATTTACATCACAGACACTTCCTAGATGAAGTGCTGTGATCAAAGTGTAAAAAAGTATTTTATACTTTAAAAACAGAGGCTGCTACTGTGTGTAGTAAAGCAGAGCATACCTCTGCTGGTATGTTTAAGGATTATCGTAACATTGAGGTATATTCATGCCATTTTTACAGAGGGGAGGTGTCTAACTGTAAGTATTTATCTTACTAGTTTTGCCTGTCAGGGCAGGTTACCATCTCTATGCGTAAGCCCTTGTTTTAGGAGTGAGGCCTTCATTCCCACTGTGTATACTGAACGCTGGAAAAACCAGATTACCCACACTTTTAAAAACTGCAACATACATGTGCACATGTGCACCCAGGACAAAAATATGACAATGACAAACAACACAACCATTGCGAAATGACAGGTTCAAGAGACCAACCTGTCACGAGTTAACCTTAGTCAACAGTGGATTTTTTCCACTGCTGTCATTATAAAGCAACTGCTGCTAACCCACACCCTGAGAAATGGAAGAAGCAAGCAGAGTCGTTTAACATGTTTTTGTTTGCATTCTCTGTTGAGCTGTGGAGAGTTGGAGATACAGCATGTTAATCAAGAGGAAAAACACAGTAATGGACTTTTTTTAATTGTCTCACACACTCCAGGGTGATGTTTAATGTGCACCGTGCACCCCACCCTTTCCTGCCAATGTAGAACCTGGCACCCGCACCCTCCTCTGTGGTGAAAACTGACTGAGCCACAGTCACAGCAGCGTCAGTGCCCCTGCCCGAAGGCAGAGCTCAGCACTATTTTTGGAAGAAAATGTTTCCATGAGCTATGAGGGAACGGAACCATTTGGTAGCTATTTAGACCCATTTTGTATGGATGGGTGGATAGATGGGTGTGTGTGTGTGAGAGACAGAGACATCCTTTAAATATAGACATTGAGTTTTTGTTGTTTATTATTAAGTAAGCAATTAAATTAAATAAGAATTTCAATTCAATTCTACTTTATTTATCCCTTTATTGACAATTTTATGCAGCAACTCGCCACCCACATCAACAAGTACACACACAGGAAAGAAATAAGAAATAATGTTAATTACAAAAAGCTAAAAAAAACTATGAAACATCTATACACAAAAAGTATATGTGGAATTGTTAATGAATACATGAATAAAAAATTAATATTCAATATAAGGCCTTAAACGGTCAGTAAACTACAACCTGTGTATCAGCGTTGGAATGTGGACTATATGTGACCTTAGTTTTATCATGTCTGGATGTAGGAGTGGAGAATCAGGTTTGTAGTTGAGTCAGCGTTGGCGTCCCACAAACACACATTCTGATGTGTGAGTAAGTGTGTTGTAAGCGTCTGATTCTGGTGCTGTGGTCCGTAGGTCCCCTCCTGCAGGGTCGGTAATGTGGACGCTTTGCATTCCTCAGGATTTGTAGCGTCTGCCCCGCTGACCAACCCTTCCCACAGCATCACTCCTTGCTCACTACTTCTTAATTGACCTTTTGTTCAGCTCGTCATTTTGTCTCCATCTTTACTTTACTGGTTTTGTTTTGTCGCCTTCTTTTATTAGCTTGCTTGTAGCCACCTGGTGTCCATGCATTTATCCCGCTAGCGTGACAGGCTCTGTGCTGCTAACCTGCTGTTCGACTTTTGCTAACAATTCAGCTATCTGGGTCAGCCCCTACAGAAATGTTGACCTGCAGCAGGGACTGCCTGGGGACTGAGAGAAGGGGGGGGGATGGGGTGCGGATCAGTGTCCTGTTAACTCTTGTGACAACAGGGAATTTGGCCCAATCAGGAAATTAAAGCTCGGGGGCACAGGGTTCACCACGTCCACTGGAATGGAAACATGCAAACTTGATATCTGGATAAGAGTGTGTTGGTAAAGACACAAGATGGTTTGTGTTGTCTTTCGCATTAAGACGTCACGGGGGAATATGGGTTTTCCCTGGAAGAGGAAATAGAACAGGTTACCGCCTCATAGGCCAATTAATGTCCCTTGTATGTTTATCTTCTGCGTACGTGAATCATTTTACCATTTAAGTTCCAGGAAATACTTTAGTTTGTGTCTGAGCTGCTCCTACCTCAACCACAAACATTCTTTAGTAAACATTCATCATGATTAGTCTTAAAGTCCCGGTCACAATTGTGTAATAGTATCCTGTTCTGTCTTAGTGAGTGATATTATTATTATTATTATTATTATTATTATTATGCAAGGTGTTCCTGATAACAGGGATCGTTTTCTTTGTGTTTCTCTCTAGAATATACTACTGGTATGACGAGAGGGGGAAGAAGACGAAGTGCACTGCTCCGCAATATGTCGACTTTGTAATGAGTCTTTGTCAAAAACTGGTCACAGATGAGGAAATCTTTCCTACAAAATACGGTGAGTATCCCTACTCATAGACCCCTAGAAATAACTGATGTTGTTGCGCTGCCCCCTGCTGCTGTGAAGGAGTGGTGGTCATACAACATTTGAATGTCACCCATGACTGAAAGTAGTACACAATCCCTATTTATTCCTGTTTGAGTACCATGGACCATGATTGGCTCTAAACTAGTTGTGATGTTGCAAATTATGCTCTTTGGTACACACGTTATACTCTTCTTTTCTGTGAGCACTGAGAAACTTTCCACTTTGAGCAGATAAATACATAATTTTGCATAGTGAAGCACAAACGTATAACTGTAGGAACAAGAATTAAAAACACATTTTTAAATGGCGGCAGACTTTAAACGTTTTAAACGTATTCCAGTCTTTAATCCTGCCTCACCTGTCTATATTTGTTTTCTCCTCTCAGGTAAAGAATTCCCCAACTCCTTCGAGTCCTTGGTAAAGAAGATCTGCCGGTACCTGTTCCACGTGCTGGCTCACCTCTACTGGGCGCACTTTAAAGAGACGGTGGCTCTGGACCTGCAGGGCCACTTGAACACTCTGTATGCACATTTCATCGTTTTCGTAAGGGAATTCAACCTGGTCGACCCCAAGGAGACCTGTATCATGGACGACCTGTCCGAAATCCTCTGCACCCCCGCCCCACCACCCGCACCCGCCCCAGCCACCTCCACCCCAGCCTCAGCACCCTCCCCTTCTTCACAAAACCACGTTACAGAGAGATGAGCAGGGGCAGCAGTGAGACACCAGCCCCGGGGGTGATAGAAGATAAGATAGAGGAGAGAAGGAAAGACAGCCTGGCCCCCTTCCTTGGTGCCAGCAGGACTTAAGAGACCTTCCACTACCCTTGTATTTCGCTACGACACCAACCAACCAGCCGGAAGGAGGGGGGAGGGGGTTCGGGGTGGGGTGGGTGGGTTTGGGGTAGCGGGGAGGGGTTTGTCACGCCAGCAGGAATTGGCGTGAGCGTTCCTCCCAGGGGCAAATCCCTCCCATCTTCTCTGCAATTTAAACTAGGAACAAAACAGTATGTGTATGTTTTTATTTTTTTGGTTTTATTTCACTTTTATTTTTGTTGAAGTTTTATTCAGTTTTATTTTTTGTTGTGGGTGGGGGGGGCAAGGGAGGGTGCAGCGTGTCCGTTCGCCTCCCTCTATCCTCTGCCTAACATACAGTACAGGAAGGGGGCTCTGCTTTGCTTTGACCTACTATTGTACAGTTGTTAATGTGTGAAGAAGAGGCATCTGCTGACCTGCGGGCTTGTCCTTACCCTCTCCGGCGGTGGGAGGCGGTCTGCAGGTGCACGGCCACCACGCTGGCCAGTAGAGAGCTGTGTTACTGTCTGACGGGGTGATCCTAGCCAATCACTGTTTTGGTTGTTTATGTTGGGGATAAATAAAGCGCTTCCTACTCAGGACCTGAGAGAATATGTCACTGCTGCCAGAGAGAAGTTACATTTTATTCTCTGTCCCTTGGTTCACCAGACTGCTCAGTCCTCCGTATTACAGATCATGTGTAACTACAGTATAGCCTCATAATCACCTGGTGTACCCTAACAAACATGTCCCAGAGCCGACCTGTAGAGGGCAGTACAGATGTAGGAACGCCACAAAAACAGAGAGACAGAGAAGAAAATATAAAGATTGTATATTAGATATTTAATCTGACCAGAGAATCGACACCTTGAGACAGATTGGTGAGGCTGAAGCTGAGCTGTTTGCTGGTGTTCAGCACAGCAGCGTCTCCTTAAACCACCTACACCACCCCCACACCCACTCCAGCAGCACAGAAGGACAAAGACATGAGGTAATGTCTGCAGGCCCAGAGAGGGAGACGGAAAGAGGGGTGAGAGCGCGGTGTGGAGCTGCTCTGTCACTACTGCTCCCAGTGCAAACTAGAAATCTACTCTTCTGTTTTTTTGTTTTATTTTTACATGACCCTTTAAATTTGCTTTTTAAAAAATTTTCTAAGGAAAATTAGTTTGGGAAATAATAACAATAATGGTATCATTACACATGTATAGAAAATGCACAGTCTGCTTGGACTTTACTGTATAAAGAATCGCAAGCAGGTTCTGTCAGACATAGCCTCTGTATGGAGGAGGGTTGGGTTTATTCTCCTTTTTTATTTATTTTAATTTTTTTTTTTTTTTTTTTTGCAGGGTTCTTCAGTTCTGGCTCTCGTTTTTATGTATTTTAATTATTAACTAAGTTAAAAGCAATTTAATATTTTAAGCTCTGCGGATTATAATCTAATAAAAGAGAGAAATGCCGTCCTGTTTATGTGTCTTTTGTTTATGTAAGGAAGAAAACACGAGTGTCATGTGTGTGTTGGGTCATGAAAATGTTGCTGTTTTTAAAGGGGGACTCCACCAATTTCACACATAAGTCTCCATTTACTCATCATGAGTGGTGCTATTCATCCGGTGAGAACAGTTGTATAATATCATCTGTGGCTGAGGAGGATCTTTGTCAAAAAGAAATTAAGTTGTGATGTTATTGATGTTATCTTGTCTTGAGTTTAGAAACTTCATTCTTTTAAAACAGGAAGTCTGTTAAAAAGAAACAGGCGTTAACCGGCAGTGATGGAAAAGTTGCATCATCAGAAAAGAAGAATCCAGTTTTTTTTGGTGCTTAAACCATTAGATAGGGTCTAAAAATCAGGATATCTACCGCTGCAGCTAATTCATACAGTATATCTGTGCTGGCGTATTTGTCAGCAGATAAATAACTAGAAATTACAGTACACGGATGCTAGTAACATGTTCTAGTCTATAAAATCTCTTACACATTCAGTCTCAATCCTTTTCTAACCAAACTTAAAGGATAGCTTTTCAACTCAAATATTGATATTGGACTTTATTGAACTATAGTGAAGTTCATTACTAAATTGTAGGCCTTTTAAAAACCGATTGTCCATCCACACAACAGACTTTACAGGTTTTCTCCTTTATTTCTTCAGATTTTTTGCATGCCACTACAATTAAATATAAAGTCAATTATCTGTAGAAAAAAAAACAAAGATTAAACATCCAAACTGGACTTTCCCTTCATTCTGGATATCAGGACTCATCAGTCTGAATAACAGTTACATGTCATAAACCTCAGTGCATTTTATTTGATTTTTTTTGTATCTTTGTGCATTAATACATTAACCCTGAGTATACAGCAAGTTGATGTACGTTTGACTTCTCACAACAGGACATCCCATAATATATTAAATGTGATTTTTGTCATTTGATAATAACACCTAAATAATTTATCTTCATTCTCATACAAAATGCTGTCAGACGTGGTTTACACACATCATCAGTGTCTTAGCTCTCCATCCTGGAGCGCCGAACCGCAGTGGACTCCCGCCGCTTTCTCACAGACGCCCGCAAGGTGACGCCCTCGTTCAGTTTAAACTGAGCGATGCCTCCTTCCTTATCCAGCTTCTTTGCGCTGCAGTAAGGTGTCGGCACTTTCATGGTATTTCCAAACTTGGAGTAGTCCACCGCGTACATGCCTTCTTCCTCGGATACAGTGGGCACGAAGCGCTGCCCCCACAGGATCTCCTCCGACACGTAGGAGGTCCTGGCCTGTGTGGTGATGCCGGTGGTCTCCACCACCCCCTCCAGCACCACGATCACCTCGATGTCCTCGTTCTGCAGGTCAGTGGCGGACAGCTCATACAGAGGGCTGACTTTGTCGATCACGTGGCAAATGATGAGGGGGGACACCAGGAAGACGCCGTTGGTGCCTACCGGGTTATCCATGTGGATGTCGATCTGGTCCAGAGGCACCATCTCTCCCTCCTCAGTGGTGGTTCTCCTGACCACCTGCATCCGCACGGTGGCGCTGATGATCATGCTTTTCCTCAGGTCCCCGATGCGCACCATGAAGCAGAGCTTGTTGTTTCGGACTGAGATGACAGCGTGCTTGCTGAAAATGAGCGTCTCTGCGCGCCGGTTCGCTTGCGCAGTTTTCATGAAGATGCAGCCGAGCATGATGGCGTTGATGACCAGCCCGACGATGTTCTGCACGATCAGAATGACGATGGCTGAGACGCACTCCTCCGTGACCATCCGGCCCCCGAAGCCAATGGTCACTTGGACCTCTATGGAGAAGAGGAAAGCGGAGGAGAAGGAGTGAATCTCCGTTACGCACGGGACAAAGCCTTCTCCTCTCTGGTCCAAGTCTCCGTGCGCGAAGGCGATGAGCCACCAGATCATCCCGAAAAGAAGCCAGCTGCACAGAAAAGACATGGTGAAAATAACGAGCGTGTGGAGCCATTTCAAATCCACCAGAGTGGTGAAGACGTCCTGCAAGAATCGGCCCTGTTCTCGGATGTTGGTGTGCGCCACATTGCAGGCGCCGTTCTTGGCGACGAACCGGGCTTTTCTCGGTTTCGCCTTGAACTTTGGCTGCTGGACATCTTCAGCTAAACGTGTCAGCAAGAAATCCTCAGGAATGAGTCCTTTCCTGGACAACATAGCGCTCCCATACTATGCACTCAGAGTCTTTTAACTTTGGAGGCACTGATGCGTCTCTGCTCAGCTGCTAGATGATTTCATTCTTTCTCTTCTGGTGTTTTTTTTCTTTTTTTCCGGCGCTCACCGGTATCAGCTCCGCAGCAGCTGTCGTGCAGAGGAGGGAGAGTCTTGTTGTCGACCGCTTTCTGGAGGTATGTGCGCTCCTCACGTTGCCTCCGGATCAGGCGCTTCACAACCGCGAAGTCCCATGAGAAGATTCTTCTTCCAGCACCGCAGCTGCCGCCGTCACTCACGACACCGACAGACCGGGCATAGCTGCGCCACCTTGCCCCGTCCTATCGTGAATCAACCCACTAGTCGTGCGCACTCGCCGCGGCCTCAGAAATTCAGTCAGATGTCAAATGTTGATGCATCAGTTTAGCGGCCCTCTGAGCTGAGTTTTATCACCTCTGGGTGCGAAGGCTGGCTTTAGTGGCGCAGTTGGCTCCCTGCTGACTCTGCCACCTCACTACAGCTCGGTAACGTGAGATGGAGACGCTGTGAGGTACATTGCCAGTCCCTCCCTCCCTCCACCACCTCTGTGGTGTCCTTCCTGTGGTTTTCAATGAGAAAGCAGGAGTGGGTCCAAACAGTAGAGTTGAGCATGGCACAGTACCACAGGGAACTCTTACTCTGGATATATAATGAGGTAATTAAAGGACACTCTACAGTAAATTCTCCTCAGGCTTTTTGGTATAAATGAGGGTTGTTCACACACAGATTTAATCTTTTAACTACTGTATCTTACTGTGGTGACCGCTGGTCACTGTGCACATAACTTCCCCTACTGTCACATGTTAGTATGGGATCCAACAGAGTCGAGTATATGAGGAGGATGATCAAATGTTGTGTTTCTGGCTTCAATCCAGGACATTTTAAACCTGTAATCCACCCATGACTAATTTGTTTTAAAGAGTCTCTCTCTCTCTCTCTCTCTCTCTCTCTCTCTCTCTCTCTCTCTCTCTCTCTCTCTCTCTCTCTCTCTCTCTCTCTCTCTCTCTCTCTCTCTCTCACACACACACACACACACACAAACACTTTCCCACTTCCTCCAAGTCATTTCCCCTAAACCACTCCAAATCAAAACCATCAATTTAAATGATAATTTATGTTTTATTAACAAAGAATTAACATTTTGTATGTACAAATATAATACAACATGATTAAAAAATAAAGGAAATATATTCCATGGGACAATTGCACTTCGAATGTCTTCCTTTAATGCTTCCTTTCTTCTTCTTGTGCTACTTGTCTGCTCGCACAAAGGAGGCGAAGACGCTGTCCTCCTTCTCCAGCAGGGCCTGGGGCGTGTCATACTCCAGGATGATCCCCCGCTTCATCACAATCACCAGGTCGGCATTCAGGATGGTGTGGACGCGATGCTGTGTAGCAGAGGAAGGGGGGAGAACAGAGGTCACACATCGTTGCATATATATCACTATAGTGAGAGCACGACTAGTAAGAGCCTTATTGTACATCTGCAAATATATGTGAGCCAGAAACTGCTTTGTGATGCAGTTTTTAATGTGGTAATTAAGGTAGGACATGAATTAAGACATTCTGGTCTTACAGAGATAAGACACTGTCACAATGCTCTCAACTCCTTCATCCGATTGATTAAATCTACGGGGCCCAGGAGCACATGCTCCCCCCTGGAAATCTGGCATCATCAGCTCCTGTTACGCCGTTCCCTTCTCCTCGTGTTACCTCTCGGTTCTCAGCACTGTCCTGCTACAGTTCTGTGTCTACGCTGCATTTGTCTGCAGCTCTGCATCAGTTTACAAGAACCGCATCAGCAGCGCAGATAAAAGTCAGTGCTCTCAGGGGGAAAAGGGCGAGCTGCATGCGGTACTGTAAAGGACGATACTCACTGCTATTATAACTACTGTTCGGTCAGCAAAAGCGGTCATCACCACTTTCTGCAGGATGCTCTCCTGTGGGGTCAGAGGCAGAGGGAGAGAGGATTAGATAGTTTCAGTATAACCTTCCATCGTATAAATACACAAACACACCTTAGCATCACGTTAATGTTTAATGCTGCAAAAACTAATGTGTGTGGTAGACAAACTAAACAGTCTTTGAAAAGCAATAAGATTTGACTCTATGCTCACTATTCAAACCTCATGAAGCTTATTTTTTTTAAACTGTCACCTTGTTTCTCATCATCTGAGCTCGCTAACTGTGTTGGATTAAAAGCTCAGCTCTGTTTGCTTGAGGGCAGCAGTGCAGCGCTATTGTAAGCTGGAATTGTGGGTCTTTGTGGCCGATCATTGAAAGGAAGGATTAAGTAAGAAGCAGCCATTTGTCTGACACCAACTCCCCTCAGGCTCTTACTGCTCTGAGTATTTTCCTTCAATTTCATCCTTTATTTTTCTGCTTGGCCTGCACCTCCTCTCTGGCTTCCTTTTTATCCGCATCTTACATCAAAAATCATCAGTTAAAGATACAATCTCTGATCCAAACCGGCTATCACTCTAAAAATGATCAACATCACTTCTGACACACTGCTGTTAACTAGCCTATATTTTTCATTAGATCAGTTAAGAGACACATGCATGCTGTAATGGGTGACTATGTGAATATAATTTAAAGTATAAAGTTTAGATCGTATATATATATATATATATAGACTGGACCTATAAATCTCCCCATCTGTCTGCTTTTCATCATTGTTCATTGTTGCCATGCCTACAGATGAAAATTACCTGCTAAACCTACTGATTCACTCCTCACGTCACTGCACTTCTTGTGTCATTACTCCTCCATTTCTCTCTCCCATTTCTTTCACCTTCCTATACCTTGTGTGTCTGTGTTGCCTCATTTCATCTTCACCTTTCCATTTACCGCCTTAAAAGGGCTCTTGTGTTAAACACACACTGACCGTTGCCATATCGATGGATGCAGTGGCTTCATCCATGATGAGGATGCTGCTCTTCCTGACGAAGGCTCTGGCCAGACAGAACAGCTGTCTCTGACCCTGGCTGAAGTTTTCTCCTCCTTCTGTCACCATTGCATCTGGATGAAAACAACATATTCTTAAAAATGATCATTTTAACAAATACATACACACATACACATCACTTTAAGACTATTATTTTAGCTACATGAATATGCTTGAAAATCTATACTGCTTTCCAGTGAGCTGTTAGTCAGTACATGTGTTTTTTAACTGAAAACTCATCGCCACTGCAGTAACAGAGTCTTCTACTACAGTACACTGTTACATTTAGTAAATTAAAGAGCGAAATTGAATGTCCATTTACTCCCGGGCTACAGATCAATATCTCATTGAATATTTGCCTCCAGTGAACATAAACTACAGCTGTGAGTAGCTTAGCTTGAACATCTCACATGCACATCTCTCTCTCTCTGTCTCTATCTCTCTCTCTCTCTCTCTCTTTCTCTCTCTCTCTCTCTGTCTATCTCTATCTCTATCTATTTGCCAGTGTCATAAAGTGAAAGCAAAACTGAATTAGATCGAAGTGACAGCAGTCTATTACTGCGACAGTGTAGTAAATGGCTTTTGTTTTTTGTGAGAAAGTATCGAGGATGACAGAAACATAAAGAACTGAGTGACAAACTGCAAAGTAACATGAGCTATAGTAAGAGGAGCCCCCATACATCAGCATACCAAGCTGTCATCATGTATGTAGCTTAACTCTGCTGAAGTTAATATCTGATCTACATCTGGGAGAGTCTGCAGTCTGCATCTGTCAGACCTTCTCTGTCACAACAGCACCTGAGACGAGCAGGGCAGAGCAGCTACACATAACACAACTCTGACAAGGATTTAAAAAATTAATGCTCGTGTATTCAGATACACCAGCTTGATCTTAGTGTTGAGACACTCGAGCAGCTGACAGTGTAGGGATAGTTCAGACAGTTTGATTATATTTGCATCATTGGATTGTATAAATGAAACAAATATGAACAGCTGCATATGGAATATATATTTGTTAATATGATATTGTCTATTGTACAAGTGTGACAGCCGTGTCTTTTTCACAGACACACACACACACACTTAAACAGACACGCATATTCTCACCGAGTCCTCCTGGAAGCAATTTCACAACAGGCTTCAGCTGAGCAATATCCAGAGCTTCCCACAGCATCTCATCTGTAGCTTTCATCTCTGGGTCCAGGTTGAACCTAAACACACACACACACACACTTAATTTGCTTTCATATGCACCGACTCCGTGGGTGCTTGGGAGCTCGGGCACATTTTTATACCTTTTGGTATAGAACAAGTGATTAAGAAGACAAAATGCTATTTAATTTCAGTTGTATTTTAACATTAAACTGGTAAAGAAATAGTTAAAAATGAAATCTCATCCTGATCTCTGACTATTGTCTCTTATCACTATGTAATGATTATTTCAATATATATTTCAAACTACAGTTGGGCAGCTTCCTTAAAGGTCTACTCATCTATTCTTCCCCAACATGACAAAGCTTTTATGGCCACTGCTGCTGAAGTCTAAAAATAAAACTCTTCACTGGAGTTTTCAGAGGAATGTCTTCTTATCTGCAAACAAGCTCTACTCAATCTTCAGATAAATGGCTTTCAGTGTGTGCCAGCCAGCCGCTCAAGGAAATGTTCTGTGTTTTGTTCTCTTCCACTAAAACTTTTAATGTGTTATTGATCTAAACTGCTGTGACGGCAGTTCATCGTACCGAATGGTACCGCTGAACAGGAAGGGGTCTTGGAGGATGATGGATAAGCGAGACCTGAGGGTCTGCAGAGGCAGCTTGGCAATGTCGATGTCATCAATCACAATCCTCCCTATGGCAGAAAAAAAAACCGACATCACACATAAATTAGATAAAGTGCAGCATTTAATGTATTCAGTACACCAGCACACAATTCTTTTCCCTACTTGTGTGACGTTTAACTGTTAACATTTTAATCACATTTGATTAATTTCAATAATATCTGCTTCCTGATGTGAAATTTAATTTGTGTTTCACCCTCAAACATGTCCACCATGCGGAAGAAGGCCAGAGAGAAAGATGATTTGCCACTGCCTGTCCTGCCACAGATCCCCACCTGAAAAACAAATACATCTCAATCATTATTATCACCAATACTTGATCATTCATTTACAAATTTTCCCGGCCACACACACACACACGCACGCAGGTTGAGGCATTTGTTTACCTTCTGTCCAGGGCTGATGTGTGTGTTCACATTTTTGAGCACAGGCTTCAGTGTGGTGTCGTAACGGACACTCAGATTCTGGATCTTGATCTCTCCCTGTCGGGGCCAGCCGTCAGGTACCTGAGACACAGCTGAGCACAGAAATAGAAACATCGGTGGAGTCTAGCTTTAACTTTTCTTTTTAAACCTCTCGAGTAGCCAGAAGCTAGAGGAGACTGACTGTAGCTGTTTCTGTCCCCTATTTGTGATGATTGGAGGCACATTTAAATAGTTTTTATCATGTTTAAATTCAGTAATGATGCATTGTAACATTAAAAAGTCACCTGCCACTTTGTAAAAGCTTGTATGGCCAAAAGAAAACATATTGCATATACAATAGATTATTAGAGGATCCAACAGAGGCTTTAACTAATAACAGCTGATGGGGGATAAAGATTCAATCCTTATGAGCATTATGATACTTGAGTGATGAATGTGTCATCATGAGGAAGAAATTACAACCAGATGATTTATTATTTGTGCACCTGCTGAATTAATGAAAGGAGGTTTAATTTAATTGTGTTGCACTTACTGAGCAGACCCTCATAATTCTCTGGTTCGGTTTTGAGGAGGCCGTTAATCCTTTTGACTGAGCCAAGCTGTACTTCCATGTCCGCCAGGTTACGCACCATCCAGTTCATGTAGTTGGATACCTGATACATGGGGGGTGGGGGTGGGGGGTGAGACAAGTTAGGAAAATGCCACCACACACCACCACAATACACAATACCCAGATTATGCATGAGAACCACATGTGTTCAAACTGATTTTGACTTGAATTTTAGTAAATGTATGTACACATAAAGCATACAACATCCTCTTGTGAGAAGCACAGCTCAGAAAATCTTCCGGTTATGGAAAATGAGTGAAAAATGCTGCTGATTATTCACCAAATTTCTTCTACATAAGTAAGCCAAGAATACTTTAAAAATTTCACCACAATGATCCCATAATTTAAGTAGTTAAACATAAAAAAATTAATAATTAATAACATGAATTATATAATAACAAAATATTTTTAAAAATGGAAAATCTTTCATCAGAGACATAATGTAGGAGCACAGTGAAACATTCGCTCAGATTACGAAATCAATTAAAGTTGCAGGTCAGCAATAATGTGAAATATACATATAAACAGTTAATGGCCTCGTTTAAGTCTCATTAGGGTCCTGAGATGATTCTTTATAATTATAATATTCTATAGTTTAGATTTATAATTAATGTATACAGTTAGTATATCATAGATTCGTTTGAGTGGTTAATGAATTGCTTTGTAATATTATTATGAGTAGATGTACTGTAATGCCAAGAATATTCCATACTTAGTCATTTAATAAAAATCGTTTACTACAAGTGATGTTTTTATTATAATATAACAATATTTTCTTGATATTTTACTTTTCATGTGCAAAAAAAAAAAAAGATCAATGATAACAGTGTTAGATCTTAGATTAGTTCTTAGATCCATGTGTTTAAATGTTCACACACCAGATGGTCTACGAGCCAATACCACGTTAGTTGTCGTTACCCATCTATATGGTCTTTTATACTGACAAGTAAAAAAGCAATAAAAAACCCCACAAACGCGCACACACAGTCTCACCATGAGTGCATATGTCAGACCCAGCCCCACCAGACCAGTCGACAGGTGATTGTAGAGGGAGTTTGTGATGGATGCTACAGCTGCTACCAACACGACACAGGCTCCGATATACTCCTGCAGAGAGAGAGAGAGAGAGACAATATCAACATGACAGCAAGAAGCCCTGTGTGTCTCGCAGCAGATACATAAAACATTACACGAAGACATGCATGTTGTGGTTATAAGAGGACGGAAAATTCAGTTTTTCATCATCCCAACAGAGGGAGCAGTTGAACTTGCTGTCAAAAAAACCCCAAAAAAACAGGATTGATGAGAAACTGAAGGCGCTGAACAGTAACCGGATCATTACCATGCGAACCTCCAGCCAACGATTGGCTGCTGTGAGGAAGAGAGAGGCGATGTTGTTGGCATCAGTGAACTGCAGTAGCCTCTGTCTGAACCTGGGCTCGAATCTGCCAGAGGAAAGAAAACCTATTATTATTATTGCACTTTCTATTCTCTGAGAAGCAACTGTATTTTATACAAATAGTACCCGTCCACCTGTCTGGGAAAGCTGATGCATGTTACATGATGAAATTGAATGACTTTTTTAATATTACAGTAAGTGAAGTAGAGTAATCTTCAACCACTGAATGACTTTGAGGATGTGAAAAGCCAGAAAACATGTTACCTGAGGGCCCTGATAGTGGTGAGGCCTTCCACTGTCTCAGAGAAGTGGGAGAGTAGGGGGAGCTGGGTGCTGTCCTCCAGCTGCTGCAGGTCCCTGACCAGAAGACAGAGGAGACAGCAGAGAGAGAAATATCAACTGAAGCTCTGTTAATATCGTCCGTACGGTTGGGTGGATGAAGACAGCAAAATAGAAACAATTTCGGCTTTAATTTAGTTTCTGTCACACTGAGCCACTGATGCATAAATAATTATATAAAATCCTTTATTTAATGTAAAAAAAAGGTAGTAGTAAAAATTTCTCCATCCAATTGTTTGCTTTCAGAGTGACTAAAACTGGAAAAGGAGCTACGTTACAAAGTAGTGACTGTTTTCAACATGAGTGAACAGTACTGCTGTAAGAAACAGATGATAAATTGTTTATAATTTGCATGTTACAACATAAATTAATAAGCCTAGCTTTTATTAAAATTTTACTTAAATCTGTACTGACGGACAAAACTGAGTTGTGGGCGTGTTTTTATTAATTACAGGGAAGCACTGATGAACTGACGAAAGCAGGGACAAGAGGACAATCTCATGTCCTGTTGGGGCTTTTAATTTTGATAAGGAAAATAAAATTTCATTAATCAACAAGTTCAAACCTTGTGGGGAATCCATCAACTTTGCCTCAGTTCAAATCCCAAAATAAAGACAAAAGAAGAAATACAAACATTGCAGGCAGAGACGTAGCCAGCATTTTATAAATACTGAAGTCATGAGTGATATTCTTTCGCACTTTGTCCTGTCGGCCTCACCTGGAGGCCACCCGAAAGTATTTCTGAATAAAGTAGCAGGCGACGGCCAGTGGCAGCAGGGCGAAAACGAAGACGGGAGTCACGTAGCAGATGACACCCAGTGCGGACACGCACAGCAGGGTGGAGCGGGAGAGGCACTCCAGTGTGGTCGGGATGTGCTGGTCGATCGTGTTTGTGTCTGTGGAGAACCTGTTGAGGATGCTGCCGAGAGGAGTCGTCTCAAACAGCCTGGAAGGATGACGGAGAAAAAAAAAAAGATGACTTGTGTGTCCTTTGCAAATAAACTCCATGAAGACAAAATGACAAAATCCTCTTCCTAGAGCATAATAAATCCTGGAACCCTGTAATTATTCTCCATAATGCAATAATAATAGTATAATACTCAAGAGCTGGTTCAGCCAGTTTAAATTCTGTCATGTGAAACATATCGGTTAAATCAACAGTGTATGTGAGTGCATATATTATATACTACATGGCAGTGTGTTATGTGGCTTTCTTTACATAAGTGATGTCTCCCGGGTTTTGTCTAAGGAAAGCAGATGGTGCTCACAGTAATGGGGCGAGAAATGGTGCTTTTAAGCGTATTTCCGCTTTTAAATGATGTGTTTTAGCACACATGCACGTCCCTTTCACACATCACGAGCCACAGCTGCAGCACACACGTTGAGTGTCGTACCGCATGGGAGCCAGGATGATCTTGTTGAGCAGGTTGTGGTGGAGCTCTTTGGCCACTTTGAGGCCAGTCCACTCCACAGCTACGGAGGTGGCCAGACAGAGGACGATGCCCAGGCAGCACAACACGCTGAACACTGACAGATACCACGAGTGACTGAAGCCACAGTGCTACAAAGAGAGAGAGAGACGGATTTATTAAAGACAGTGCTGCAACTTTGTGTGTGTATATGTGTGTTTTAAAGTGAGTGGGGCGTTCAGTTTGCTTGTATAGCAATTATAAGCATAATTAAACTCTAAGGCTAGTTAAAAATTAGCTCTCTAAAGTGACAAAAGCCAGTGAAGCTTTCAAAGCTGAGCTAACAACAAGAAAAAGAGGCTCTGAGTTGCTGCAGGGTCCTGCCCTTCTCTAGTTTCTACTCGATTTATTTTCCTTTTTATTATCAGCTTTTTCATTTTTCTTTGAATTATTTTTCTGGTCATATTTTGTCCTACTACATGCATTTATGTTTCTTCCTTACATTCCTCCCTCCTTTTCTATGATGCCATTTGAAATGTGACTCATACTGTATAACAAGATATGTTTGTTTTAATGTTTCAGATCACATTTCACTACTTGAAATATCAGACTTAGATTTTATGATTTCTGGCATAACAGTTTAAACTTGTCATATCATAATATTGTCCTTTCATTAACATGAAATAAGAAATGATTAATTCTCATTAAATTTAAATCCACACACAAAAACAGTTTTAAGAGCCACAACCAGTTTCATTCTATTCTTTTATAGCCAAAGACAGAACGATTATCTGTCACTTGTAAGTGCCTTTACAATAACATTTCATCTCTAAACTGCTGTCTGTGCTGTCGGACAGCGGCCTGGCAGCTATGTGAAGTGGCAGTAAGGTGCCAGAGTTTGTGTTTGATAGCAAAACAGGACTTCAGAGTGTCCCCACGTGGATTAGCATTGATTAGATACACTTGGCAGGGACACACTGAAGCTTAGTGAAACATCATGTCTTCAGCGTTCATTTATCTTTATATGACTGCACATTCAGTGTGTTCATGTGTGTGAGAGGAAAGAGAGAAGCAAGGATGAGTCGACAGGAGGACAAACTGCTGGCTGACTCTGTCTACAGCCACATGACTGTGTGAAATGTGGCCTGGCATTTCAGGCACACAAACACACACACACACACACACACACAGTATACTGTATACACCTACTGATAACAGAGCTTTTTCACTGGACCTGGAACATGACAATGTGCCAACAGCTAGTGGGGCCCCAACATGTGAACGACACAACCTAACCTTTGCTGTATTTGTTTTGTTTTTCTACTTGTGTGTGAGTTTGTGTGTTTGTGCGTGTGTGCCAACTGAGACTATATTTGGGAGGGGGCCGAAAAAAACATGCTTAAAGTCAAACAAAGGTTAAAGAAGTATAATGTCGGTGATGGCCTCTCTTTCACAATAACATTTTATGAGTTGTGATGTCTTTCACTCATACAGTATGTGCTCTTACTCGAACATCATTTCATAAATGTATTTTTCCATTTCCATGGCTCTAATATGTAGATGAGGCTGAGATGCAGCTGATTCACGGTGTGTTAGCGAGTGCTCCATCTGGAGTTGGCAGCGTCTCTGTTTGTGTTTTAAGTCAGCTCTGCTTAACTGAGATTCACAGGAGAATTAGTAAGGAAATTGTTATGTAATTTCACTTTTGGCTGCACAAAAAAAACCTCCCTGTATATAAGATGAACAGTTTTCTACTAAGAGTTGCCAATTATTTATGTAAATTTACTAAATGTATTTGTTTCACCTTTATTTTCCAATACATTAATATTCAATTCAGCATCTGTTTGTGATCTGATGTTATGACTCCACTGATCATCTCATCCTTTCACCCTCTCACCTGAACAACCGTACAGTTGTGAGCTGTGGCCTCCATTTTGGCCACGATGACATGTGATGTCCAGTGTGCCAGCCAGTAGTCGATGGCGACCATGAGGGAGTGTTTCAGGAGCTGTGATAGGAGGAGCAGGCTGAGGAGGAGGAGTCCAGCGGAGGACAGGTAGGTGCCACAGGAGCGCCAGGGGATGGTGGCTCGCTGACGCATCACTTGTGACATGTTGTCATCATCGTCGCTTTCCACGGATTCCTCTGATGTCAAGACGGAGACAAGTTAAAACATTTAAGAGGCTCTGTTTAGTTTTTTTGGGCCAAATGTGAGATTTGACCAAAATGAGTTTTTGATTTTTTTTGGGAGGCAATAAATATAAGCCTGAATAAAGAATTTAACTGTGCTCTCCTCTGCTGTGACTTATGCTGTCTGACTTTTCAGACATTCTTCCTCCTTTCTAGATATTTAATAATTTTCTCTGTCCTTCTCAGATCGTTCCCTCCTGTGTCTGTCTGGAGGTTGTAGCAAAGGACAAGAGCGAAGAGACAAAAAAAAAGGGCCAAAGAAGAGGAGAAACCAGAGAGAGAGAGAGTACGCTACAAGCTTCAGTATCTATATTCATTCATGCTCTATGACACCAGGCAGATGCTCATTCCCATGAATGCAGTGTTTTTCAGGGGCAGCCACACTGACTGGGGGCGAGGAGCTAATGTTAAATGAGCTCCAGTCTCCTCCCCACTCCTGATGTAAATATATCACATCACATCATGCAGCAAGCTTTGGAGCATAAGGCTACATGTGTGAGGCTCAGACAAGCTGGCGGCAGAGAGGAAGCAGGAGAGTTGAGGAAGAAAATAAAAGGACAGAATGACTGAACAGACTACAGCCACCATCATCTTCCATCATGCTGGCAAGTTTTGAAGAGCAAGAGTGAAAAATATTTAGTAGGCAAAACGTGAGAGAAAAAAAAATATACTACATGGATAATGAGACGGTGGTTGGAGAAGCGGACACAGCTGCAATTTGGTTGCAGTGTCACAATGCCACACACGTTTTTTTAGTTTAGTTTTTTTTCTTTTCTTTTCTTTTCATGCTTTCTGGCCACACCTGCTCGATCGAACATGAGGGCAAACCCTGGTGCTGGAGCCATCGCACAAGTCCACCCGGGGGTGCCACCAGCGCACGAGGAAACAACACAGAACACAGATAAAGAGTACAGCCACTGCACCTTAACACTGTCCACTACAGTGACATGTTTAACAGCAGACACGCAAAGATAAAGGATCAGGAGTCAGTATCTCACTGAACAGGAGTCTGGCAGAGAGAAGGCTGTGGTATATCTGGTTGCTGAGAGAAGCCAAGACACTGATGCAATGTTTGAATTATAAAAAAGCACAAGGGACAAGAATGAAATGCAGGGAATATGTAGTCAATCAACTCACTGTAACATTGGACCAGGTGTAAACACTGAAAATACGGTGATACGTTTAAGCTTTAGGGCCCAAGTTTAATTATGCAAGGACAACATCCAGCTCAAAGTGGCAGGTCTTAGCTATGTTGGTTCATGCATGTGCAGTGGAAGCGAAGCGGGTGTATACTCTCAGCCAGTCACATCACTGGTTTCATAGCTCTGAAACAGCTGAGCTAATCACAGTGATGCATGATAACATTAGCTCAACTAATGAAGAAACAGCTTCTCCAGGAATTCATATCGCTGTCTGGATAGGAAATAAATACTGAAAAAAGTGTTTATTGTTTATAGGATCACATCAATCCGACACAATTTCAGTCACAAATGTAAATCTCACATTGTCAATGGTCACGTCATATCGTAATTGATGTGACAGCAATGATTGCACCGTAACACATTTTAAAACCTCGAAGAGTGTACTCAGTAGAGTGTAGATCTCTGCCAAGTGTGTACAGTCAAGATGACAGCAAAGCTAATCAAACGGGGATTTATTTATCTCGTATCATGCCAGTGGATCAGTACATTGGGTATGGAAGTAATCTGCAGATGCTCCATTTCAAGATGAGACCAAATGTTTCTATGGATGTCAGTATTTGAGCCATAGGCAAAAGGCCAAAATGTAGTCTGCAAAAGACTAGGAAAGCCTTGTTTTTAGCCAAAGATGCCTTTGCTATCTAACGCATATCGCAAAATGAAGAGACTGCTGAATTAAAGACTTACGTCTAACTTTTACAATAGAGGCTCATGAGTAATCTTATCAATATTTTACTGATTCCACAACACAACGTGCTCTCGGCATTGATGGATCTAATGTGGCAACAAGGTATGATTGGTTGAAGGAGTTGTGGCCCCAACCAGCCGGTTAAGAGGAGCGAGTCAGCAGTCAACGGTGTTATAAAATAGTTTTTTCAAAAATTATGAATCACCGCAACCATGAGAAGTCCTTCAGGATACAGTCATAGGCAGGGATAATAAAATACTCCACTTTTAAAAACCAAACAGGTTGTGCTGGTCGTTGCATCATCATAAAAATAGAGCCCTTACTGTAGCAGGGGCTGTTCGTCAGCAAACAGACACAACAAGCAAAGGGAAATGATACTCCAGTACCACTATACACTGATTCATGTGTATGTGTACACATTTGAATCAGGCTGCAATCAGTGAAGCACTGCGTACATCATTACCAATCATGTAATCAAGCTGTTGTTTTCTGTTGTCATGGAAGCAGTTGTGTGACCTCTCACCTTCCTCATCTTCTTCGGTCCTGATGGCTTCTCTGGAGTACATGGCCCTCCGCAGGTTTTTTCTCTCCAAGTCTGTCATACTGGCGGCCACTGTCTCCTGCAAGAGAGATGAAAAAAAAAAACATTTTATTCTCCCAGAATACTCAAGACTACAATCTGCTGGGATATAACACAAACATCCAGGCAATCAAACATTAATTCTAGGCAGCGCTCGATAGATTGCACAGGTACTGGCTATAAAAACTCTTAAATTACCAAAAGCAACGGTTATTCCAGGCTGATTTGGAGTCATTAGCACTTTACGTGTCCATTCATGAATCACCTTCTCAAACTCCTGGTCCTCTCTGTGCATCAGAGTTTTCCACTGCTCAAACAGCTCAGGCTCAGAGTTTGAGATGTCCTTCAGAGTCCCTTCAGTCTGGATGCTGCCGTCCTTCATGGCAATAATCTGATAACAAACACAGACACAAAAACAAGGAAGATATGCAGTAGTATTAGTATTCGCCGAGACTGGACATCAATCTGTGCTCTGGGATCTTCCTGAGATAAACTATCTACATCACAAATGAGACACATACGTGTTTATTATAAATAATATAACAGCTTTACAAATGGACAGTTAGTTTGACTGTTAAAGGTGTAAAAGGTGTGTAACTCTAGAGTTTATTCAGCTGGTCGTACCCAGTCTGCATGTGGCAGGTACTGAAGTTTGTGTGTGACCAACACCACCGTCCTCTTCTCCTCTCTCAGGAGCTTGAGGATGCCATCCTGCATCAGGTGGTCACTTAGATGGATGTCTAAGGCAGAGAAAGGATCATCCTAAAAAAGCATGAGGAAAAGATTATTAAACATATGGATATATATATATACTTCTTATTGAGGATTTGCTTTAATTATGTCCATCCAGAGAAAAATACATACAGAATCACAGCTTTCATCTTATCTTCATCTTCATAGATCCTTTGATATCCATGCCTATACTGATCTTCTACTCTTTAGAAATCCTGGTATATATATCCTGACGGTTTTGCATTGTTTTTGTATTTCTACCGTGAAGTGAAGGAAAGTTACATTTAGCTTTCAGCCCTACAGCTGAACTTAAGAAAGCATGTTGCTATTTTTGACACATAGAAAGGCATCAGAAATAAAATCACCGTCTTCGGGCGAAGCTTCAGAAACACAGCTTTGCTGTGGCTGCTAACAGGGATAATTAAAGGTGCAATCCGCTCACTGATGTCATTTTTTTGATCATTTGTGCACGGAAGACTCACCAGAAAGACGACGTTAGTCTGCTGGTACAAGGCTCTGGCCACGCTTATGCGCTGTTTCTGCCCACCTGAGAGGATGATGCCCTGGACCAGACAGGTGTAAAAAAGTATTACTACAAGCTTCCTCTATAAAGAGGAATGACTAACATCATTATATCCATAAATGTGTGTAGCACCGGCCCCCTGAGGAACAAAGGATCACAGTTTATTTCCTACAGTACTGGTGCATGAATAAAATCCAACATGACATTGCTCTGGCTGAACAGGGTCAGTCCAACTCCCTGCACACACACACGCACACACACACACACACACACACACACACACACACACACACACACACACACACACACACACACACACACACACACACACACAGTAATGATGACAAATGATCCTGCAATACAGTGAACCACAGCAGGAACTATGGCCTGATCTGCAATAAATAAAAGGGTCACAGAGGAATTCAAATAAAATCCTAAATTGTATTGTCATACTGACCCGCTCTCCGATCTCTGTCTGGTCTCCCTGTGGAAGGATGTCAATGTCAGGCTGAAGAGAGCAGGCGTCGATGACAGCTTTGTATCTGGCGGCCACAAAGCAGAGACAAAATACTGATGAGGACAGAGAGTAGCTGCTATACTAGCCTGAAGGAAACAATAACCCTGCTCAGTATTAACCTATTGGCTAATAATGTAGAAACTAAATTCATTTTACTGATCCATCATCTTGAATTTTCTGAAATTGTACACCCAAGGTCTTGAGCTTTGATTGGTTGATATGTTTGTGGTCGACCCATAAAAGTATCTTAACACAATCATGTATACTGAAAATGTAAGGCGCCTCTGCGGTTTAACTTGAAAGATTTTGTCCAGAGAGCTTGATCAGACTAAGATTTAAAGGGCACATAAATTTTAGTGCTGCCTCAATCATTCATTCACAATCAGACTTCAATTAATAATATGTAAATGTATTCTAATTTCTATATTAATTTTAGGAACACATTATTGTATTTTATTTTATTTTATTTTATTTTATTTTATTTTATTTTATTTTATTTTATTTTATTTTATTTTATTTTATTTTATTTTATTTTATTTTATTTTATTTTATTTTATTTTATTTTATTTTATTTTATTTTATTTTATTTTTATCTAGGGCTTCGTTCATCATTTATGACATTCATGGTCATTCAAGGTCGCCTCCTATCAAGGTAAAAAATGTGACACAATAGTTCAGCTATAAATTCTGATGCCAATTTTAATACGGCAGGCTCTGAGTTGTCTGGAGCAGCTGGTTTTCTAGGATTAAGTGCTCTAATGACCCCTGTTGTGGTAAAGAGGGTGAAATTAAAGACCTGAGCTAGTGGCCCTGTCAATACGGTAATTAGAAATACTCTGGAAAACGAGTCAGGGTCCGATAAACGTTGATTAACCCTGTCTTAAACTGTCTGCATAACTTACTGACTTAGACTCAGATTAGATTTTCTATGAACATTATTGCACAGACATTAAAAGGAGTGGATAACCCAAATTTAAATGTATAAAATCCCATTGGCTACTTTCATATCGCCTTTTGAAAGTGGTGTCACAGAGAACACATAGTATGATAAATAGTACACACCAACAAGATAAAATAAAACATGTTGACAGCAACGAAGCACAACAGTCTATTAGATGTAGCTCCTAAAAACAGTCTATTAGACTCAGAGTGCCTGCCTATTATCATAAATCCAAGCAACTGACCTTTCAGAAAGACCATTTGCTGTGAGGAGAATTATGATTGTGTTTTTGATTTTATTGCATCCATGTAGACGCAGTGAGCGAAGCTGCACAATGAAAAAAAAGAAACTGCCCACATTCAGAGAAGAGACAAATTGTGGCTCAAGGTGTCTCAGTCTCAAAACAGCTTATTTGAAAAGTCACAAACTGGCTTCTTTTACTGGATTCAAACGGTTGACTTAATCAGGCATCAACACGTCTAATTTACCGCAGTGGCCTCAGGAAGAAAGAAGGTAATTGTCTTTGTTTTGGCTTCACATGGACTTTGACTGTGTTACTCTGTGATAACTAACAACTCTGTGTGTTAAATTAAAAGAGTATTTTCTGTTAGTTTTATTGTAATCATGTGTTACTGAGTTCACTACAGTTCAGCAGTTAACGTACAGTCTGCAGCTCATTCACAGTGGTTACTAATATACAATAATACAAGTGTGCAGTCTGTTTTTTCTGTTTGTGTTGTAAACATCTTCATATCATATAAAGGAAACTGAACGGATCCCCCGGACCAACTTTGAACAAGTTTGACTTATTTTATGCCAACCTAATGCAAAAATGCAGGACGTGATGGTAAAAATGGCTTATTGACATCTTGTCTCGTCATAATTTCTATGGCTGCTAGATGGTGTAAATATAACTACAGATCGTTTTTGTCACTTTTCTTGTGAGGACAGGCTACTATCTCTGTCCCTGCTGCCAGAAGCGGTCCAGCGGACCAGCAGATCAGGATACATACAACAAACAATAGTCGGATTTCAAGTTGTTTTCTCATTCTTTAGTCGAAATGGTGAAAATGATTCTCAGATCCATCCGTACATGTTCAAGCCCAAATTCAATCCGAAATATGTGAGTGGACAACCTCAACAACCCAAAGAACAACCTCAGCAACAAAGTCTACTGAATGGACGGCAGTTTGTGTGCATACTTCAGAGAACATTTTACATACGCTCACCTCATGTTTTTGAACCTTTGATCATGTTTAACATAGACATACAACATCATATATATATATATATATATAAATGACAAAAAATGACAAAAAGCATGATATGTCCCCTTTAAGATAAAATGTCTGTAAGCAGATCTTATTATAGCATAGAGGAAACAATTTAGCTACTAACTTAGCTAATGTCTATTTGTTCTAAGCACTTTTTTGCAAATTTTTGCGTGTGCATAATAAATCAAAAATAAGTACAAATGAAGTACAGGAAGGTTTCAGTCAAAACAGTTTAAACAACTAGATCAGGTACATGAGCTTACCTTGGTTTGATCATGGGCATCTCAAATGTGATGTTCTCCACCAGGGTGGCGTTCAACAGCCAGGGCTTCTGGGAAGCATAGGCCACAGCACATCTCTTCCTACCAGTGGTGGAAAATGCATACAGAAATGTCAAACAAACACAATAATCTTTTTAATATGTTACAAGTTGTTTAATTCATACATGTGGATTAAGGTAAAGAAAGTGTTTAACCTTTGGACCACAGTGACTCGTGGTCAATGGATTATTACAGAGGATATTTGTGAAGCCAATATGCAACTGAGCGTACGGGGCCTATATGTGAGCTGAGGGAATATCTCATTCTCTATTATCTTCAGTGGATAGATAAACATTACAATTGTCTTCCTGCTCTGTTGATAATGGTGATGTGTCTCCATGGAGACCACCAGGTGGACGGCCTGCTTCTGTGAGAGCTCACCTGATATCTCCATCACCTGCTGCATCTCTATCTGTGGGACTGCAGAGAATATATCAAACACAAAAACATTATATAAGCAATACTGTCTGTCTGACAATCACTGATTCCACCTTGTTCCTGTAATGATTAACAGAAAACAAACACACACACACACACACACACACACACACACTAACCAATATACTCTACCCCCACTATGGCGATCATGGCACTGCTTAGCAGCCCAAACACAAACAGACCAACCACTGGCCTACATGAACGCTTCTATCATTAGCTGTGATCTTATCCTACCTAAAAATAAACCCCCACCCCAGTTTTTCTTCCTGTAATTTGCTGATTTGGAAATCAGCATCGACCCTTCTGGACTCATTCAGTTCTCAGAGCATCTGATTCATCAGGCTGAGATTAGTACATCAACATGAGGTCTGAGATGTCGAGATGTTATGTCTCCTACTGTAAAAGCAGGCAGGGTGTTTGGAATAAGAAAAGACGTGATGGTTTACCTGCACACACTAAACTTTCTAAAAATGTATTAATATACTATATCTCTGACATCAAAAAATGGGAGAAACTTTCAGATGTATCAAACAAACTGAAAGACAGATCTGTTTTTCTGTTTTATAGTGAGGAGTCGGTGCTTAATAATTAAACAGACTTCTGAGGCCGTCTAAATTCTGCATTGTTCATTTGATTCATGTTGTTTTGGCATGTACAGTGTACGTATTACTTTTTTGGCACAATAAAACCAACCTTGATGAGATCAATATGTGGAATTTAAAATTTATTTAAAATTTGGAGCCCGGAAAAGTCTCAGATAATTGAGTTACATGACATTGTTAGTGGGGTGAGGTGCTTTGAAAAACATTTTAAATACTTTGTAGAACAGTGAGTTTTAGTATTGTGTTCATGTTGCACATACAATTTCCTAACTAGATTGTAAAAAGAAACACATGTTTTTTTTGTGTGTTTTTGATATGTGTTGCAGATATGTCTTATTTCTGCAAAAACACTCAAACAAAAACAGTATATCAATAGATACACAGAGAAAAAAAAGGTTCTGGCAGTGACTGGTTGGACAGAAACAGAGATGTCAGAAACCAGCTGTCAAACAGTCTGATGTACTGCCAAAAACAGGGCAGCATTATTATTAATGTTAACATTATTAACATTAATAATAATTATAATAATAATCAAAGATCTACAGTAGACAATGTTTGTGGTTTGAAATTGTTCCTGTAATCCAGGTTAGAAAACATTTTTAGACCTCTGGAGGTTGAAAATGTTCTCAACGAGCTAAAGAGCTGGTTTATGTGTTGTGTGTTTGGTCTTTTTCTCTTAGTTTTACTTAACACTAACCTTTCATCTCCCTCAGACTCCAGGATGGGCAGGCTGTAAGAAAAGAGAGGGGAAAAGATTAGTGGAGAGGTTTTTCTACTGTAAGAATCCTGCAGTAGGATTCATTTGCAGGATTAATGTAAATCATTAAAATCTTTTAGAGAATAGTGAAAACTCTCAGAGGGCAAAGGCAAGTTGTGAAATCTGAAACTCATATGAATAAACTTTTCTGAGACTGATTTAATGCCTCAAAGTGTACACACACACATATACACACAGAGAGACACACGTGCACATAAACATTCACATGCAGAGTCCTAAACCCAAAAACCATTAAGCTCTGATTGGCTGTTTGTGGCTTTGCACATGCTCAGTAGACGCTGCAGTGTATTTTTAGGTTTGACAAGTTGACACCTCTCACACTCGTCCTAAGAAGGTGACTCCAGTCACGTTCGAGCACCAGTAGAGAGCAAGAGCTGATTTATAGAGGTTTACTGCAGCAGCTTCTTTTTTTAATGGCAGCCATTACAGCAGAGAGCACAGCTGTTAGAAAAATGAGCCGGTGACTGACATTTAAAAAGCTCTGACATGCCACGCACATGGATGTAAACACTGCAGTTACTGATTGTGTAAAATAAGAAAAAGAAGCAGAGGTGAATAGTGACAGACTCTATTCAGGAGGTGTAAAACTGAATTGATACCAGCAATTGAGAGTTTGAGAAAACACAAACAAAACGTATTCTGAACTGAAGTGTATTTAAACACTCTGTATGTATGTATTTGCAGTTTGTATTTGTAGTAGAAATGTCGCATGCATCATAAATATATATATATATTTTTTGTTAAATACATAAATGTACTTTGCTGGGAGGCACATCATAATAGAGGCTAATAATTTTACTAACAAATATCAATTTTATCTTCTAGTTCTTATATTAGAGCTGACATCTGTGTTAAAGGCATTTCAAAGAACATTTCCATTAGATTTACTGTATGTGCACTTTCACATGTTAACACAAAAATCATGTGATATTTTGTTGTGGCAGGATAGTGCACAGGAGAAATGTGAAGTTTTGAAGTTTTTGACATTTGGCATGTCAAATTTACTTTTTGTAACCAGACAGGGACAGGGCAATGCAACTTACAATAAGCCTGAATGGACAGCTGATTGTCTACATCCTGTTGCCATCATAAATACGGGGTTAACATGTCAAAGCTGATGACTCACAACTTTCATCTCTGGGCTATTTGCTCTCCACATCAATTAACAACGGGAATTCATGAGGACACAGTCTAAGCCGTCCTACAGTCTGTAACTGTCTTTAATTAAATCCTAAAGTCTCGCTAATGATGAATGACAGAGAGTAATGATGCATGTATATTGTAATAATCACGCTTGATATTCTGCCCTCAGACTGAAAATGCTTTCCTATTTTACAACTAACATTTTATTCTCTTATATAGTTCTTCAGATCAATAATTAAAACCAGTCAATGTACACAATTGATCCCCTACTGTTCAGTAAAGAGTTTAGCAGTTAATTACTTTAGGGTATGGTTGGGGTCATGGCCTCGACCTCCAACTGGCTGTGCTGTCAAGATACAAATAGTCATCCACTCTGCACTGTGCTTTGAAGTGTGAGCGCAGTGAAGGAGGGGGAGGAGGACAAGAGCCAGAGGGAGCAGGTGGGTGAGGAAGAGTGTGTGTGTGTGTGTGTGTGTGTGTGTGTGTGTGTGTGTGTGTTTGTGTGTGGGGGGAGCTGCCAGGGACATTGTGACAATCAAGTACAAAAAACAGTAAAAAAAGATGCCCAGTCTAAGAAATGTGCAGCATTGATGTTAGTCTGACTCTGTAGTGAACTGGACAATTGGGTCAGTATTAAAACTAAAAAATAAACCAATCAGAGCATAGAAATCACATAGTACAAAAGTCCAAGCACACGATCACTAAAATATACTGAAATTACTATAATATAATGAAATTGCAGTGAGATTCTTTACAATGTTAACTAATATAAGGGCATTACTTTACATTATTAAGCAAAAAAGTCATACATGTGATGCATCCAACAAAAAAACCAAAAAAAATCACTGACCTACAAATCCATTGATATTATATTGCCATGTCATGTTAAGGGGGAGCTTACATGGCTGATTTTGAAGCTAATTACATTGCCCTGTCAGGGGTGCAGATTTTATTGCTGCACTAAGACACATAAATTAAAGCACCCAACCGTCCCTGGCAGACTAATTACCCGAGAGGTTTAAAAAGCCAGAGTCAGACTGCATTACAGGCTGAGGATGAGGGAGGGAAGCGTGCTGTGATATCGACCAGAGTGATGTTTGTCACCGTGGGGGGCAATTCACTTTCAATTAACTTTTCACCTTTGAATTGAATTTGAGTTTAAGAATGATTTGTGTAACATACAGTACATGGGTTTTTTCCTGAGGGCACATGTATCATATTGCTTTCTAATTGAATGGATGTGGATGTGGTTATAATCAGGACAAACCATTAAAAAAGGTTCGTAATTCTTTTTTTTTTTTTTTTTTGCACCTGTTTAAACATGTAACTGTGTAATCATGGGAAAAAAGGATAATAAATTTTGTTCATCAGAGCCGTTTCCTTACTTTCTGTCATCATACCAATCAAAGCTAATTAAAACATACAGTGGCAATACTTTACTGCACTATTTGATGAAATTTTAAAATCAGAGTTGATTGGCACAAACAGTACTTGTAACTGACCTGTTCCAGGTGACTGTTCCTGATATTCTCTGCATCTCTCCCAATGCTGCCAGCAACAGAGATGATTTTCCACAACCCACCTGGCCCACAATCATAGTCAGCTTACCTGAGAGGTGTGATATTGAAGAGAGTCAGTCAACAAGTCAATAAAAGACAGGAAACAAGTTAGGAGAGGAACTGAAGATGCAGGTTCACACTGCCTAATGCTCACCAAAAGGAATCTTGATGTCCACATTAGAGAGTGTTGGTGGTCCATCGGTCCAGGTGAAATAACCGCTGGTTATCTGAGGAGCACAAGTCACTCAACAATTAAACAGTTAGCATGTTGTTCCCCAAAAAACGATATAGATTTGTATTTGGACAATGAAAGGGGAATTTTAATGAAGGCTTCCTCATTTTTGCAAGATGCAAAGGAAACAAACTGGCAATATCAATTGGTATCAATGATATGACTCATGTCAAAAGAATTCCCAAAGTTCATGATGAACCAATTAAATAAGATAAATAATAAATTATTTGAAGATGCTGCTAAAGAGTGTCAGGATATCTACTGTCCTGGTCGTATTCAAGATACTTCATTTGTTACTTTCCTTTGTTGCATCACTGGAGTCAAAAAGAAAAATTGACAAAACTAGAAGAAAACTTACAGAACAATGAGGATGAGTGAAAGTCTGCATCTCTATAGTAAAACACAACAACATAATTAACAGTTTTGTCCTTTACGTAAAGAAATCTTTACAAGGTCATAACTGCTACATGGCTCGTCTGATTGTGACAAAGCTAAACTATAACTGCGATGCCGCTACTTTAATTTGGAGGGTTAGTGCATCTTGTTAATGACTGTGCAAAAGTAATATTAGACTCATTTGCACTTCTCTCTTTTTATCTGTCTCACCTTGATACAGATGTCTTGCTCCACGTCCTGGGAGGGTCCATCACCCTCGTGGTCTCTGTGTGAGCTGAAGTTGTTCCAGTCGTCCCTCGGGGGGCGCTTCCGGTTCACCACCTTCAGGGGCTGGAGGCGTTGGGACAAAGAGGAGGAGGGGGGTGTTGGGAAAAGTTTAGAGGATGACTAGAGGAGGGTTGTAAAACATCCAGCACAAAGGACAACAAGGTAATGGTGAATACAGGATGTCGATAAGGTGGAGGGAAAAAAAACAAACAACATTCAAAGCAAAACAGGAAAGCCTGAATGTAACAGCAGGGGAATAGCTGAAAAGCTTTGTTGCCAAAATCAAGCCAACACAGAAAAAACATTTGTGTGAGTTTATATTTGTGCATGTACTCACCACAGCCTGGTACCTATTTTGGTTGTGATTGCTGGAACCGGGCGTTAACGTTACTCTGGGCTCCAGTTCGTCTCCAATCTCATCGCTTGAGAAAAACTCGCTGAGTTTCTGAACACTGCAGGTTAAACAGTCACCAAAGAAACAGTCAAGTCACTCGTGATGAAAAATGTAATTAAATCTGAACAATGAATCAAAACCATGCTGTTGCATTCAACTATAGACACACCTACACTGAATATAGACATTAATGTAGCTCGCAAGACTGCATCCCAACTGTTTTACTGCCACACCATTCATTCAGTGAGGCAGACTGGAAAATCGAATGTGGTTCAATGGGAATGATCATTTATCTTCACTTTCTCTTTATCACACACACACTCACATATCTTTACATCTCCATATTACAATAATTTATCTTCTATTTAGCTTCTTAAATGAGAGCACATGCTTCCTTCTGCTGATACATCTCAATCTAATTATTAAATATCTGCTTAGTAACTGATCTGAAACTGCAGTTGTTATATAGTTCCCATAAAATGATCTCCTCCTGAACATTTTCTCATATTAAAGTGTAAAAGATAAACTGAGGTGCTGAACCCGCATCACGTTTTTCTTCTGGTTTCTGACAAAGTGTGTCAAGGCCCAAAATAGCCATCTCGAAGGATCACAGGCAGCCTCTTGATTCAAAAAAGAAAGACTGCACTATTTCTAATCAGGTGCTGTATTCTGTAGCAGTTAGTTTCTTCATCCTCCACCCACATTAGACAGAGATGATACACAAATATATATAAAATGACACGCCCTCATTGCCATATATATATATATCGTCTTAAGGAAAATAGTTCAGACTCACTGGTTTTATGAGACATTCATAGAAGACTGTTTTCATCTATTGTGCAGTAATTCATAATGCTAATGGCCCCATGTGTAGTTAACCACTTCAGGCAAAGCAGTGTGTTTGTTTGTCACAAAACAGCCAAATGTTGAAAACCTGCGTCTTAATCACCGTGTATAGAGTAGAGGCTATACATGAAAGTATATACATGACCAGAAAGGTGACAGGATGGAGGATTTTTGACAACATATTGTTAATTGTTAATTCCCAAACTAATTAAACTGAAATAAATAGTGCAACATTTTATATCACAGACCAGTGTGCTAAAACAACAGAGAAGTAAAGCACTTTGGTACGTGAACACAGGCTGGTTCAGTTGTGCGGTTGATCCATTTCACTGTTGCTTTTCACATCCTGGCTTATGCTTAGTGGTGTTTCTGTTGTTTCCGCCCAAACTCCCCTTCCGCATTACTATTTTCAGACCTTTCCTAACCAATAAACACTCAATCAAAAGACAAATAAACCAGTGCCTTCTAGTTTATCTATAGATTATTAGATTATTATTTGATTAAATGAAGCGTAGCATTATAGTTCAGGCAGAGCACTGAAGTCACACTTGTATTGGCTCGTTAGGATCGGCCATTTCTAATGTGTTTCGCAAGCGTTGGCTCATTCACAGCTGTGTGACTGGTAACATCCATATATTCATATTCATGCGGGTATACAGTGTAGACATTACAACCTGACACTATCACTGTTTACACTGCTGGTTACGTTCATGACAGTGCTAATCTAACTGTATAACGTTGTGCTATAAATATGTTAAATAATACAGTTTTTAACTCCTCACCTAACAAGAGCCTTGACAGTAGATCGCACCACGCTGGAGAGCAGGAAGAGGGGGGTGACCAGGATGTGAAAGAGGGACAGAGAGGCAAAGGCCACAGCTGGGGACAGGTCAGCGTCCTCAGAGATGTGGACATGAACCACAAACGTCTGCAGGATGAGTGGGAGGACAGAATGATGGAGGTTAGTCTCAACAGCATGGATTAAGATACTTTAACATATATATAGTAAGCTGTTCAACGAAAAACCCCATCAAAGATAAAACAGAAATGACTCTCTGGCTGTCAACATGTTATCGAAATTGAGCTGTCCAATCAAGAGGTGCTGAGGAGCAAGACAAAATCAAATCAGAGATGAGTCATTTGTCTACATTTGTCCTTTAAATTCATCCCTCTTCTTAGTATCGGTCTGACTTTTCCAATTTGTCAACACTCAACTCTACAACCATGAAGGACGTCTATAAATACAGACAGGAGTTAGTGTGGCGCTGGCAGAGAGCCCTCCACTCTGTCTCTGTGAAATGTCACTGGACATCTTAGAGTCAGACTGCAATGCACTGTCAATGATCTGTCCTTCACATTCAGGGAAGTGACCGGGATTCACTCATTAATGGGAGAACTGGAATTTACACTCACCGTCAATACAGCTGCGATGGGGATAGCTGCATTCATGAAAACTGAAAAGCAGTAAAGAAAAATACACTCATCTCAACTAAGATTTTATTTGACTTATTTAAGATAAACGTCAACTGAAGGTTTATGGGATGAGAGTATTCAACATCCTTTTGTGTTTTGATTCACAACAACTTCTCGAAACCAATTAGATAAAAGTTAAAAAAAATTGACTTCCAAGTAAATACAAAGTAATCACAACATCCTGGTTATCTGAATCTTGTAAGGACAACCCCTCCCTCTATTTCCTGTCAATCGTGATTGTTTATAATACAGCAAATTCAAACTGTCATGGTAAAAACAATGTTTGTTACTGCACGGTACTTGATGTCCTGTTCCATAACTGTCGCAAACGGTCAAACACAAAATAGTCATTGTTCGCTCTTGAATCTACAATTACTGATTTTACTGATTGGACACACATCTATCATTGGAGTGGAGCCATGTAGTCTGACGGACTGTGCGAGAGGAGATAAGCAGGACAATCTGCAGAGAGAAATTAAATATTGAGTGACCATAATCAGCAGCGGTGTCTTAGGTAGACGGGAAACAAATGGGAGTACAATAGCATCCCGGTTAGTCGTGCCTAAAACATCAGTTATCTTTACACACAGTTATTTTTATACTCATGTACAGGCTTATAAATGTTGGCTGGAAATGGTAAGGTTCATTCATTTTTTATAACCATTTCAAAGGTTCAAATGTCAAGAGTGCCTCACTAGATATGGATGTGTAAAGAGCGAAGGCCTGCAGGCTGGTGAGCTCTTTGACCCTGGTCTCCTCCACACTGTCACAGAAGATGCGTTCCCAGGCGTACAGCTTCAGCAGCTTGATGCCCCGCAGCAACTCATTGGTCTTCTTTAGACGCTCACTTGAGTATTCCTGAGAGCAGAGGTGGAGACTTTGGAGATTACATAACAGGTGATGAGAGATGATCTGACACATCGAGGAGAGACGTTTTATAAGAGGTGCAGCCAGGGGGCGACACAAGTGTAATCACCTGATGTGACTCTATTATCTTGGTTCAATTGCCAATACAAACTAGTCTAAACTGTCCTTTATTTATTTATGTTTCTAAAATTTGAGGTTCCAGCTTGCTTACGATAGATGGAACAAGATGCGTCTGTTCAAACAAACCCACTTGTGTTGTGATGCATGAAGTGACACAGCTGAGGTTGTGTTTATTCTGAAAAGGTGCACAGGGCCATTTTTGCATTCTGACACAAAATTATGAAACACAAAAGTATCCATGCTGGTGCTAGATAAACAGTCAAGAATTGCTAAAATCATTAGGATATATTTATCAAAGTAAGGGTTTAGGATACTAAAAAAGTGGTTGAGAAACATTTTTGACCTATCTACTCTAGGCACTAAATGAGGGGGATTAGCAAAGTCATTAAGAAACACTCAGCAGGAGTACACAGCATATCTAAAAGGGCCCATGATGATACTCACCAAAGTGCTCTTTTGTGTTTGGGACAGCTTTGTGGCCACGAAATATTGGACAGGAGCTAACACCGCAATGACAGTTGCTCCAATCAAGGCACTGATTCCCAAGAGGTAGTAGAGCAGGATCACTCCCACAATGATCTGAGAGAGGGTGATACATAGAAAGAATCAAACGCTACCAAAATGCTAAACGTGAACCTTATAACAAGAATAAAAATCTACAACCAGGCTAGTGGCTCCCTGAGTATTTACTAAGACATAGTGATGCTTTGAGGTAAATGCAAACATGTGCAGGCTAAAAAGATTTTTTTTTTATTAGCACTAAACAAAAGTACAGCTGTGGCATTAGTTTTGCAGGTAGGCTACTTAGATATAAACCAAAGTATTGGACAAATTAAAATGATGACCTGCAGTCTGAGGAGGAAATTAATGTATGTGCTGAATGTCAATCCATCCGATAGCTAATGAGACAACCACAAACAAACTTCAGGTACTGATAGACAAAAAGACAGAGGATCACCAAAGTTATCAGGATTCATCATCTGAGGACCATGAATGTCTGAAGAGAAATAGAGATACAGCAGTCTGGACTGACTGCAGTGTGAACTCCTAGCATGGCTACAAACCATATTAACAAGAATACCACTTTCTGTCGTACAAGTCACATAAAGATTGAAATTACCTATAATTGACTGCATGTAGAAAGCCCTCATTTCTGAAACCTGCTGTAAACAAGCCAATGCAACGAATGATGACAAACACTGTTACTATTTCAGTGGATGTGTACTCTGACATTTATACACACATGCTTACAAGGCAACACAAATACAAAGCTGCATATTTCTACAGGGTTATGTGTTTTTTTCAGGTTTCTTCATCCTACATATACGTTACATCAACTCTCTCTCTCTCTATAACAAAAGAGATGAGTCATGCTTCCACCTGTCCTTGGCTCTTTTCCAGTCACCCCGCTGTTTTTGGCATCACACTGATCACAAAGACGGATTCAGAAATCTCAAGGACACACAGAACCAGATGGAGATGTGACATTTCACACTCACACAGACTCCTTCATCTGTCACTGGGGACGATGTGGGTGACGAGTGAAAAGAACAGCAGGATATGATTTTCCTTTTGTAATAACTCCTTTAGAAGAAACACCTTTTTTTACAGTAGCTCTCTCTGAGGTGTGAGTCATATGTAGGTCATTTGCTATGGCAATGTAAATATGGAGCCAACAACCCCCAACATGAATAACGCCTGTTTTAACAGTGTTTTAACAGTCAGAAGCTTCTTAACGTTACTATTTCCCGCTTTTCATCATTTTGATGTTGGACTGTTTGATGGACAAAAGAATGAATTTTTAAAAAGAGCCAAATGTACTTCCAGTTACTGAGTTATCTACAAAAACTTAATTAATTTTGTTTTTGACAAATAATTGACTCTAGTATGATGAAGGTTTGATTTCATAGTCTGTGGTCAACAGGACTCTTAATAAGTAATTAATCAAATTTGGATTACAACAGTATTTACTTTGCATAAGTATGTAACTAAGATTACTGAAGCGACTGTATGGTGCAAGGTGAGCAGCACACACACACACACACACACACACAGCACAAAGATGTTGACATTGCTTTTGCAGCCACTCATCTTAGTGATACAGTGAAAAATATATTGTCATATTTCAATATGTATTAGAGATAAATAGAGGCTTTAACAAAGGTAAACAGCTATTCAAAACCACAGAAGACAGTAAAAAGGAAGCACAATGGATTCATACACAGGGCAGACAGGTGGTATAGACAGAGAATACTAATGCAGCTCAGACTGGGAGAAGCCATCAGGTTTATACTGTCACTGAAAGATCTCACTCAGCCAGCATCTCACCCGCTGAGACTGTCCTGATATACAAACATAACATCTACATTTTTATATCAACACCTCCACTGTTTATTGATGATTCAGTTGTGTAGTAGCATGAAATGTAGGAAAATATGTTTATACCTCTAAACTGTGCAGAAAGCATAACACTGAAAACACAATAAATAAGTTTACCATGTAGATGATGTGTCAGGCAATGTAAAAGCAATGCTATTGGTTCATATGTATGCACATTTTCTGCATGTGTAATTTTATGTAAACAAACATTATGCACATTGCGTTCATTGTATTTCAGTGTGTTTCCATCATCTTTTTTGGCATTTTAAAATAATAAATTGCTTCTAGTGTTTTTTATGCGAGACTGAGAAAAAGCACTTCACGCTAGAAATAGAATACTTCTCTAAACACAATATGAGGTGCCATCACAGGCCATAAGCCAGAAATATTAGCAGTGTATTAGTACTGCAGTAAAGCATCAGCACATACACTGCAGAACCTGATTTCTGGAAATTTATCATATTATTAGTCCGTCACTAACTCCACTCACTGAAATTAGTCTAGAGTATTCAAGATTCAATGTTTCTTTATTAGTTCCCAATGGCAGAATTTGCTGACAGGAGAGTCATATTCCCAAAACTAAAAACTTTAAAAAAAGGCCCTTTGACTTCACAAGCTTTTCAAATGTTATACTATATCATAGATTTAATGTATCATTACAATATGATGTTAATCATAATGTTTCTATGAAGGAAATTCCATTTCCTTTTTCTAACTTACTGTTTCTTAACATCTTATGACTGGTTTGTCTGTATAATGTTGTTATGTACACCTTCATTACTAATAAAAAAGGATTTTAATTCCTCAATGAATAAATGCAGAGCTGCTGCAGGTATATATATATATATATATATATATATATATATATATATATATATATGAAATAATAGAAGCCAGAGGAGAAAAAGACCCAGCAGGAAAAAATAAAGTGAAGAGTGAATTTGGATAGAGCTGTGAGAGAGCGAGCAAGAGAGAAAGAAATAAAGTAAAATAATGAAAAAGAGAAAGTTTCACAGATATAACACTGTATCCAACAGATTCCCTGTGATACCGAATTTCAGTGTAAAACAGATTAACTTATATTCTTATGCTTTACCAGGATGATGGCTTTCATCATATTGTATAACAATATTGATTATGCAGTACTGTAAGTGAGGAATTACACAATCCACTTATAGGACAACATTTCAAAGCATGAAGGTCACAGGTTTGCAGTCGACTGCACACATTTGGAGTGAATCTATTTTATCTCCCACAGAGGCTACAACACCTGACGCCCATTTTCAGCCTTCATATTTCTGTATATAATCCTCTGTTTCCAACATGATTAATTTAAGTGAGCTTTGCCCCGTACTATGAGTCAGAAAAAACAACAACAAACACAATGCACAGTGCGATATGAAACAATAAAAAATTCATGCAGCCCAATACAGAGCAGTAGAGTCCAGTGCAGAATAATGCAGTTTGACAAACAGAATTTAAACAGAGCTTAATGAAGTTAAACACAACAGTGTGAAGAAATCACATTGTGCAACAACACACAATTCATTGAATAAGCAATACAATAACAGAAAGGCTGGAAAAAAAAGACAACACATTCATAACACAGTATAATACCTCACTCCAACCAAGCAAACATGTTTCTTACCTGTACTGGCATGGCCCACAGGTTAGGACACAAGAAGAAGAACCACATGAGCTGGTTGGTATCTATGGCAACCAGGTTGCAGATTTGAGCGACGGTTAGCTCGCCCATGGACATGTTGGAGGTGCACAGACGCATTATCTTGTTGTAGATTTTTGTCTGGGGAGAAAACAGCCACATTGAACGACTCACAGTAGAACCTGAATAAGAAAACATGTTACATACGTACTTGTATAGCCCCGCGCAGGTTGATGCCTGTTTCAATGGCCACATAGTAAGAAGCCTGGAGGAATGTCCTCTGCAGGAGCAGAGCGAAGAAGAGCAGCACGGTCAGCACATATGCATTCTCCAGAAACTCCTTGGAGGAAATGAAATAGATCCCCAGCAACCTCATCTGCAAGTACACACAGGTAGGGAGAGAGGGTGATGGAGATATTGACTGGTTTATCAGCGTCAGGCAGGCAGGAACCTCTGCAAGGTCAATCACACAGTCTGAACTCTGCAGGAGTGGATTTGACTTGGAGAGTTACTTGTTAGTATTGAATTTCAACTAAAATTGTTCCACTTCAAAGGTCAAGGATAACAGTATAATTTACATTTCAAATGAATCTCAATCAAACTGAACTCAAGTGGAGCCCTCACAGGGTACGCAGCTGATATGTGGCGTCTGAGTGGAAACCAAAGAATAATGTGGTTTAGCTATGAGATGGTAACAGTATCGTTCACAAAGATCAATTAATTCTGCATCAGGTAAGAGATCATTCTCCCTGGAAGAATTACAAATTATTGATTAGAAAGCAGCTTCAATATCACATCAACTCACCCCTGTAATTTATCTTGTCTATCCCTTTCTCATCCTATCATCTAAATGCATACTTCTCATTGTTTGCACACAAACACACTATTATTTTTCAGACTCATTGTCTCAAATTGCCACTATTTAACAAACAGATCTTTTTCCGGCTTATCTTCAAACTGTCAGTTTGCCTGATGAGTCTTTATATTATTTTCTAATTAACTTTTGATATTTTTGATTGTACCACCCTGTGAATTTCAAAAAATAACTGAGGAGGTAATCTTACCCACAAATGCCTTTGTGACTGTCTGATATGGCAGTCTGCGCCATTTGAAATCTAAGAAGCTGAGACATTTCCTGCAGCAATAAGTCTGATAAATATTTGACGAGGCTTAAATTAGTGCACCATCAGGTCAGGTGTACTGAGGGAGAGAGGGCATCGAATGTCTCAAAAGTGTCTACTACAAATGTGATACAATATTCTAATCTCAAGGTTTACGTATTAGCTTTTTCCAAAGTTTTCAAATATAGCTCAAGGCCTCCTTCAGTGGATGACATATTGCAAGAAGTCACAAAGAAAGAAAGTGACTCTTGGAGTTACAGTCTCTTCAGTCCATTAAGTATATTTGCAGAAAATATGTTTTGTTAATTCTGAGGGGCTAACAATACACCTGTCACATACAGCACAGCATATTGCACCAGTGAACCACAGAGTGTCATCTGTTCTGTTCTGTTATGCTATTCTCCTGTATGCATGGCAGGATTGTTGCCCCCTCACCGGTTGCTGAATGGTTCGGTTGTCCTTGCTGATGTGGTGGACGATGCCAGAAATGCAGAGAGGCCCGGCGAAACCCAGCAGGTCGGCCAGGAAACGGAATGTGATGCTGAGGATAAGAGGTCTGCCGAACGCTTTCCTCATGGCCTGCCAGATCCACTTTGGACTCTGAGGGGTTCCCTGAGGCCTCTGTAGAAAAACAGGGACAGAGTGACGGAGTAGAAACATGTCAAAGAGGAGCGAATATTACAGAGAAATCAGGCACATTCACATGGCTAATCTGCAGTAATTGAATAGCACTAAATGAACTAAAGAGTCGGTCAACGACTGCTGCAGAAAACTGCAAAATGAGGCCAAGTTCAGTGATCCCACCCTGCTACTGTTGCTGCATCATGGGACATGGTGATTACTGGAGAGTTTCACAGAGGAGCTTTTCAGTCATGTATAACTGCTCTGTAACTAATGATGTTGAAAAAACGTAACGGTGAGGCAGAGGATGAAGATTTAAAAAGAAAGTGAATGCACGTTTACTTCAAATGGCACTTTGAGTGTTTAATAAATTTCCAAGACAGACTGAGCGAGCCAATGATCTTCATATAGATTAATTTATACAGTCCAAAATATATTAACGCCATAAACAACACAACAGCTTGAGTCAGTTAGCAATGATCAGAGGAAAACATCTGGACTGTCACAGTGCAGTAAACACTCCCAGAACATTTTCTGTTTGTGTGTGTGTGTGTGTGTGTGTGTGTGAACATGACATGAGTCACTCTCATCAGAGCTGCGAGAACAGACGTGACGGTCATCACGAGTCTCTTTCTTCCCATTTAAGCTCATAGTGAACTTCCATATGAAATATGTGTCACAATGCGCGTCACACAAACACACACACAAACACACACACACACACACACACACACACACACAGACATACACAGACACAGGCATCCTTCCAGCTCTCTACCTTGGGTTCAAACAAAAAGGAAAGAGGATGTTTCAGTCTCACACATGCGGAGTGAATCTAGCTTCCCATGAAGTGCAGTGCTTTCACCCCCGCAGGGGTCGGGATGTCGCCTCGTTCACAGTAGAATGGGAATGACCCGGTGCCTCTAAGCTCTCCTCTAAATGACCCACCCCCCACCTCTCCACTGGGATCTCTCAAGCTCTCTCATCCTTCTCTGCTGACGGAAGGAAGTGGGGTTGCGTTTACACTGGACGCACATGCAACAGTGACGAATCTCTCTGTGACCTTCCAAACACTGGAAAACAATGACCCTGCAGAAGAGGCCCTTTACCTCTGACCCCTGACACGTGCTCAAAAAAGTGAGACGTGGAGAAAGAGAGAGGCAAAAAAGAAATTAGAACATGAGCAATATGTAACAAGGAAAGCCTCCCCCGATGTTAGACTGCCCAGAAAAGACTGGAAGACAATTACCTCAGAGCGAGGGAAGTTTCTCCCAGCAGAGTAGAAAAATATAGAAGAAACAAATTGTCTACCCAATGGATGATATTATTATAAAAACTAGAAAATGTACTTAATCTCATGCATCTATTCTACAAATAGTGCTGTATTGAAAACTGACCTATGTATCAGCATTTCAAAATAAGAGGAGGATCTAAGAAAGGGTTCATACTTCATTTTATAGGAGAAAGTCACACTTAAACAATTATGGTGTCATTTATAGAGGGGTTTAAGAGCATATGAGGATATTTTGTGTGAAATTAAGGCTTTTTGGAAGACACTTTTTTTTCCTGCTTTAACCCCCATACTGTACACACACATTGGAAGCAATTTGGTTAAGTATCTTGCTCATGGACACTTCCACATATGGACTGGAAGAGTCAGTGATTAAACCATCAACTCCAAAAGTAATGGTCAACTTGCTCTACAACCAGAGCTATTGCTGCTCCATCCATCCATCCATTTATCCAGCACAGAAACAACACAATTATCACATTTACACCTTCAGACAATTTAAAGTTGCCACCACGTGATTAGACTGTAGGAATTATGTAGGAAACAGAGTGTGATGAGGAAAGACACAAAACCTGGCAGATAAAGTGCCAACTCTACACAGAGTCTGTATCTGTACCACCTTCATCTTAAAAGGTGCCTAGTATCATGTTAATCAAATTTACATACATGGTGGAGTTTCACAAAAAGAGTACTAGAGAAGGAGATGGGGAATTTTGTACGTGCATTTTTCTAAATAAAAGAAAGAGGAAGAAGTATCAGGAGCATGTTTACAGTCAGTGTGACATTCAGTGTTTACACTACCAATCAATCATGTTTAATACTCCCTGCTCAGCCAGGACTGAGTCATCACAGCTTATGAGAACAGCTGTATGAAAAAAAACTTTTCAGAATTCCCAGATCACTTTGTGCATGTCAGACTGACAACAGCCACCAATCAAACATTACCAAGAGAGGTTTCATTAAGTTAGTTTAAATAACAAATGAGCTTAAAGATCCCCCTGCATGTTTTAATACATACTGTATATCTGTTTGGAACAAAAATGTGTGCCTGATCACCCTTATTGAAGAATCCAGAAACTACTTATCCATATATATATGCACATATTAATTCTGCAAACATAAATTAGCAATAAGCAAAACACTTTCTTGACTGGAGGGAAACTTTAAAATAAAATAAAGCAGTAACATAAGTAGCCAAACAAACTATAAAAGAAAAATAAAAAACAAAATTGTTTATGGCTGCTGCTAGGAAAATACAAGTTGATCCCTTGATGATAATCATCAAGTTTTCTCCCATTAAGTAATCTAGTTTATGACTGCTTAAAATAATATAAGGACCCTTAGCATGTAGATATCCACTTTGTTATTTGTGTACACAATGATTAAACATTCCCATCCATACTTCTCATAAAACTAGAATTCACGGGAGAAACAGCTCAGTTCACTTTTTCTGCCATCTGCAGCTGAGACATCGCTGATGATTTATTCAGTACTAAGGATGCAAGAAGGAGAGTGATGCTTCTATTTCCACCACATCAAATCTCAAGAGTGGAAGTGAAATCAGATACTTAAGTTGGGACTCATCTCCAGTTTGGTTTCATGTGAGCTCCTTTTTTAAAGCATCCCAGTGCTGTTTGCAAAGAAGAAAGGATTAACAACAGTAAATCAGTGTAGCAGTGCACTAACCTTCTGATCTTCAAAGGCCTTGCGCAGTTTCATGTAGTTGGTGAGGGCTCTCATTGCAATGGGTAGTTTTCCAATGACTTTCAGGTCAATGGGTCGTCTGTGAGCAGAGGTGATGAAGGTATTCATCCACCAGTAGGTTGCTTTGGACAACAGGTTGACGAAGGGCTGCAGAAAACGAACGCCCAGGTCCTGAAGGTCCTCCGGAGGCTTCATCTCTGTTGGGTTTGCGAAGCACATGTAGCGCTGTGAGAGAAGAAAGAACATAAATACAAGTTTAATTTATTGTTTGTCTATGTGATCTGCAGAAACCTGAAAACCAACAGTGCTCACACAGAGAATATGTATTTATATATATATATAATAAGCAACCACTGATTCAATGTCATTAAATGAAACAGAAACATCAACTCTTTACAAAGATAAAGATAATAATATTCTCCATGTTGCATATGAGATCTACAACATAATGGATATGACAGTTGAACTCATTCTAGTTGCTGGATTTAATTATACAGCTGCTATAAGATAAACTGTGTCAATTGTTAATTAATCACAGGTTGTCTGATATCACTGTGGCAATTGGTGAGTCTCAGCATAGCGTTATATTAATGTTTCAACGTTCGACTTTCAAAGCCGTTACATGTATAAAAGAAGGCTCTTGGCTGGAGTACTATTTGTCATAATTCATCCTGGGAGCAACAGATTCCAACGAATGATCAGACAACAGCAAAACTGAACCTGATGGTGATGCCAGAGGGGATCCCCAAAGTCAGTAGGATTCATCCTTTGGGGACCATGAATGCCTGTACAGGATTTTCTAATAGTTGTTGAGATATTTCAGTCATGAAGTGGTGGGCTAACAGAGCTATCCCTACAGCCACGTAACTACCTACACAGCTGTGATAAAAATACTTAAATCATTTAGGCACAGTATGTGCTTCAATAGACCAGGTGCAGGACATGATGGGAGACTTTCTTTGCTGGTCGTCCAGAGAAATCAGGAAAATATAATAAATAATGTAGAGATATGAATGTGTTCAGTGAAGAGGTTAACAGAGACAAACACGCTGCACATTCTCAAACAGAAAAGGGGAAGAAAGTATACACAAGTCTGACATTTTCTCGAGTGCATTCAATGTAAAACGGATGAAAATGTCAAACACTGAATAATATAAAAGCATGACAATGATTGTTTGGTTGTGGCATCATTATAATACAGACATGATAAATAAAACATGATAAGAGACATAACATAATGCTCATTCTGCTCTCAGAATCAGTTTGATAGATAGATAGATAGATAGATAGATAGATAGATAGATAGATAGATAGATAGATAGATAGATAGATAGATAGATAGATAGATAGATAGATAGATAGATAGATAGATAGATAGATAGATAGATAGATAGATAGATAGATAGATAGATAGATAGATAGATAGATAGATAGATAGATAGATAGATAGATAGATAGATAGATAGATAGATAGATAGATAGATACTTTATTAATGACAAACCTTTGAACCACTTGACTGAGCCAGATGACAACCTGCAGCTCTTAATGTGAGTTTAATAAAGCTGAAGTGATCTGGACTTTTCCATCATTGTAATATTTTATTTCTGAATTTGGTCTTTCTTTTATGACTCCGGCCTTTCTTTTATTTCTCTTCTTTTTAGCCATGCTAATTGGATTGATGACATTTGGTGCACACATTCATGTCATGAATTACAATAATCCTTCAGTGCTAATTAGATTAATTAGACCATGTTAGGATGGTGAACATGATAACATTATACCAGCTAAACATTAGCATGTTCGCATTTAGCACCACTGTGTCCAGCCTCAAAGAGACACTAGCGTGACTACAGACTTAGTCTTATTATGACATTATTATGTTAGAGGATTTTTGGGTTTGATTTTTGATTTTCTTAGCTTTTATTATAATAAAATAAACGTTGATATTGTACTATCATCTCCTTTAACACCTCCAAAAAGTAACAAAAAAGTGTATATATATATATATATATATATATATATATATATATATATATATATATATATATATAGCATAAATAGATATTTTAACTGTCCCAGGGCAGCTTCACTGATCATTGACGACTCTAGCCATTTGGATTTCAGAGTAAAACCAGAGGTGACTGAAACTAAAAACAGGCAACAATCAGGTGACTATACATGCATGATGCACACACATAAAGACACACATACACAGACACACTCACCCTGCCCAGTATGACATTGATCTCCACAACTAGTAGGAGTCCATACAGCAACACCAGCAGTCCAGTGATGCAGTAGCGTAGCTGCCTGGGGCCGATGCCATGCTCGGTGTATTTGGCAAACTTGATAGTCTTCATGATGAAAGCTAGCACCCAGTAGATGAGCAGGGCTGAGGATATTTAACATAGATCAGAGACATAGAGCAAATCATTGCACAAGAGAAAAAAAGATAAATAACTCAAATGCGCTCCTCAGCAGACTGATTATATAAGAGTTTAAATGTTACCAGTTTTTCCAGGTCCAATATCCAGGTATATTTTGTCCCAGTCTAAGTCATATTTAATAAGTATATCCAATGTTATAATTAGTTTGTTTATCTTCATACATGATGTATTTAAGCAGGTTTATTTCAGTAAATATTGAGAGAATGATTGTTGAGAGTATAGTGAGTGTTAGCAAACGAGATCATCCACTCAGACTGTGCAGCCAACTGCAGCGTTCACTTCTTTGTTATGAAGAACATCTATACCGTGACAACAGAGGCAGCGTGCAGGGCAACGACAGAGCCTCGAATCAGAAGAGTAATTTCTGTTCAAGCAGTGATGAACCCAGCAGCGCTCTGCCACTTCTCCTGAGGAGACTGACTGTGATATAGAGACCTAAAAAGCCAAAGGCAGCTCAGCAACGCGATGGGAGTAAAACATTAGAGAGCTGAACACAGATGAGGTAATGATGCATGAGGAGGGAAAAAAAAGTGTGAACGGAGGAAAAACTGCAACAGTGTGATCATCACAGGAGCAAACATGGCAGTTATATTACAAAAGCTAATGGACAAAGAAGAAGGTTGATATACTGATGTAAAATACATCTCACAGTAAATGGATGACATATGGATTTATGAATACATATCACTGACTGAATATGTGTTTCTTATTTAACAAGAAATCTAACATAATTGCCAAGATATTATATAAATAATTGCGTTGAATACAATAACATGCAAGAAATCTATCAACACGTTCAAAGTACAAAGAGAGTCATGCAGATCGTTCAGCTAAAAGGGTTAATTAATGTCTACTTAGAGCAGTGGAATTAAACAAGATAATATTGTGCTCAGTAATTTTGCAGGCTTATCTGAAGGTAATGAACCAGTCATCTGTGAATGGTTGCACTCTATTTTCCGGTTTTATAATCATATTATCCTGAAGAGCTTACACAATTTAAAACTGGTTGTTCTGACCTGACACTAAAAGGCCAAACTATTCATAAATGTTATCGCATGTCTACAGGAGACTTTGGGCTCTTTTTTGAGACCCTGTCTGGGCAAAGTGATCCAGTAGATCTTCACACACAGTCCAACAGTAAAAGACATGTTAATAAACAAAGAATAGTTGTATTTAAGAATACTGTACCTAGTAGTAGTTTGGGGAAGTTGGAGGTCTCTATGTTATGATAGTATATGATAGAAGTGATGCCAGCCATGAAGGCCAGACCTGCAGGCATGTACAGGTGAAGATGGAGGGACTGGCTGAACCTATAAATGAATGTCAGATAGAAGAGAAAAAATTTAATTTACTAACATTATGGAACAACATCCCAGGAACATCAAAGTTTACAACTGATGTGGCAATGATGTTGTGCATCATTAAGAATACACACACATATGTTCAAACAAATATACACACAGACATAAACAACCAACTCTTCAGCACATCACTGAAATCTGTGTTAAAAGTCCAGTGAAGCGGTGAGCAGCTGGACAGCTCTTCTAGTCACTTTAGTCACAATCACGCAAACACTTCACTGCCCTCAGTGTACAAAAACAACTGATAAACAGTAATCCTGTATGTTTACTGGACACTGTGATTACAATTAAACAACAGAGGGTCCAGAAGCAAAGAAACACCAGCAAATGTTTTAAGCAACCATAGAAATATTATGTATTTCTACATATCTGCTGGCCATGTGCAAAAAAAAATGTTTTTATGCCAACACTTTAGTATTTTGAAGACAAGAGTAAAGCCCCCTTTTGTTGCTTACCACTAATCTGTGCTCTGGTGTCAATATGCAGGGGTAAACTAACAGCAGCACAGTGATTTGTTGTTTTTTTTAATCTGGCAGTGGTGAGAAATTGAGCACAGACACAATAAAATTTGGTTCCCTGCTGGCTCTTCTGTCATTTTCCTGGCTGGTGGTGTGCTTGGCAGACAGACGCTGTATTAAAAAGGATGGATGTTACAGCTGTTACAGCAAATTATCGTATACACATAGGCGTAACCTTTAAAAGTTAAGGTACGTTCATGAAATACTTCTTGCTTGAAGCTATAGGTCAAATCATCAGTGTCAGGAGTTCATTGCATTAAAAAAACACGACATGCACCTGACTGATATCATGATTTGTTGTGTATGTGGGTGTGAAACATACCCATCAGAGACAATGCCCTCTGCAATCTCACAGACGAGGATGAAGAGCAGGACGAAGGTGAGAAGCCAGCGCAGGTTGTGACCAGGAAAGTGAAGCCAGGTACTGTGGTGGATGTGGACCTTCGAACTCTGGCTGCCCCAGCCTTTAAACAAGTAACACAAAATATACGTTGGTTTTTTGGGTTTTTTTTAAAGCTAAACAACAATTGTGTGATTTTAAATACACAGTGAGAAACAACAACAGACAGGCAGAAAATGTCAATATAGATTGAAATGACAAAAGTACTTGATACTTATGTGTAAGTAGTTGTCAATAACCTTGTGAACAATCTTGACTTAAGTGCCTTGTTCTCCCAGTGCAACAGTGAACATAATGAACTGCATGATAAAGTGCTCTCATGCTTACAACAAGGATGAATGACATCCAGATGGTAGACTAAGACGGTGGTCCTGTTGGGGATAATGGCAGCCTGTCAGAGTCTGTTAACTTTTCAGAGGTCAGGTGTTATCATCACTTACGTTACATTGCACACCGCTTGGCAGGCAAAGAGTGAGACTGGCTAGACGTCTGCTGGCCTGAAACTCTTCAGTCAATTATTTTAGGGCTTGTTCTGGCTGCAATTTCTTTGTCCTTTATCCTTTGTCCCCTCACCTTGCCTGATGTTGGTCTCAACTCAATAATAGGAACACAAAGCCAGTGTCAAACCAACTGAGACAGATTTGTCTACTCGGAAAAAAAAAAAAAAAAGTCACTAACTGCTTTCAAATGGACACGCATGGACACACACATACTGACATGTGAGGAGAGATGATGAGGGCAGAGGCTGTGTGACTGCAGCAGCATGTGTAGCGACACAAAGCTGTCTGTTTTGGGTGTAACTTAATGCCAGCATGATGGCATCTGTTTGCATTCTGTATGTTAAAGAGTCATATTTGCTTGCAAAACCTCTTGCAGCTTAAGGAAAATGTAATGTATGTCCTCCCATACTCAAGAATCATATTTCTACTGTTTTCTATGTGACAGCCAACACTTACAGAGAGGGCATTTTAACTCAGGGAATGAAATGCACAGGCAAATAAGCCAATGAATAAAATACAAGTTAAGTGTATTAAGGAGTAATGGAAATAAAACATTTACAAGATAGTCTTTCTGCAGTCCTTATATAAATACATAGCTTTGCTTAATAGAATATATCATGCAATATTTCTTTTGTCATGTTTAGAAGTCAACAGGGTGAAAACTGAGAAGGGCAGACAGAGAACATGTTAGTGAACCCATTCATCATATTTCACATCCTCGTGCACCTGTGCTGACAGATCATCTGATATGTGTGTTGGGTATGTGGTCTATGCAGGGAGGTGTGCTGAGGATCTCACCTCCCAGCAACACTCACCGATGAAGAGGATGGGGAAGGTGATGAAGAGAAGGAAGACATGTGGCACCACATTGAGAGCATCCAGGAAGCAACCGTTGTTGAGAACCCCTTCATCAACATTGTAGGCTGCCGAGTTATTCTCGTTCCCACAGAACGCCAAGGACATGGTGGAACTGGGACTCTGCAGGGACCCGGCCAGAGGAAGAGGAAGAGGAGGAGGAGGAGGAGGAGGAGGAGGACCAGAGACAGAGCAGAAACAAACAGATTTAAAAGGATCTCAGAGCATGTTCTCTTTTCAAAGGGAACACTGAAGGCATCTTCAGCCGGTCCTGGTAATTCCCAAAGTGACCTCCTTCCTGCTGCCTCTCAAATCCAGCTTAAAAATATTGGATCCAGTGAGAAAGAGGAGACAGAAGGAGGGAGAGAAGGAGGGAGGGAGAAGTGGTCAGAGGCAGTCACAGTCCAGTGCAGCGGCAGCGGCAGCTCCCTCTCCTCTTCGGCAGTCTAAGCAGCTTTCCCGGCCACGCTAGTGAGAAACATCTGCATCCCATCTGCCTGCAGTCTGCAGACATCCTCTAAAACTGAGGTTTCACTTGCACACAGCACTGCTCAGCTCCACTGGAATGCATTCAGACATGCTCACATCGCTCAGACAAACACGCACCTACAGTTAGAGCAGCGGCGGCATTCTGCAGTGCACCTGCTATTCCTGTCTCTTTGCAAGGCAGAGCTCAGAGTCGACCTTGGAAGACGAGAGCAGGGGGGCAGAATGAGCGGTGAGCTGGAGGACTGAACAACAGAGCCACAGAGGGTAGGAGAGCGAGAGCGGGAGGGGACAGTGAAGAGAGAGGAGAGAGAAAAGAGAGAGGAGAAGGGGGGCTGCTGAATGTACGTGTAAAGCATGAGCAAGCACTCTAATCTAAATCCCAACAACACGTTTTCAGGAATTACATAACTCTTTTCCCTCATTCATTTAGTACTCATAGTGTATTCATCATACACCAGGTCACCAAGGAAGAAAGAGCTCAGTAATGAATAACTAAAAAAAAAAATTAATTACTGAGATGGATGATTTGTGTGTCCAGTCCTGAAAGGGAAGATCCCTCTGCAGCCAACGGCAGTTGACTTGTTAAGAAGGATCAATAAGACCCAGATGGGAACAGATTTTGATAATCCATGTATGGCCTTTTTTGAAGTGGTTTATGTTTAAATATAATCCATGATACGGTGATCTTCACATAACAGCAGCGTAGAGATAAGCTTAAATGTAATGAGTAGTTTACATGAACAGGCATCTGCTGTTTTACATGCATGACTGTGTTATATTAAAGTATTTCTACAATAACATGGAGATAATGTCAAAGGAGAACATAAAGCAGATTTTTAAGTTATCAAAATGTGTACGAGATACTATATACTAAATCAAGATCTAGACTCATAAGAGCAATAGAAGTCACCTGAGGACGCACTAGAAACACACACTCTAATGTAATTTTAAATGCACTCTCCATTAGTCTTTGCTCTTCCAACTGCTCTAAGAGATATACAACATCATGCTAAGTAGTATGTCCATTGTTTACAATTACTGGAGATTATTTGTACTTTTCCATCACAGTATAACACAGTTATGCGATTGCAGCAAAGACATCAAAGAGTTATATACACAATCTCTCAATATTCAACTCAGTCAGAATAGGGAGAAACAAGCAGTAATATGACTGCAGCAGTTGTGGCATTATCTTTATATTGAGGGCGTCACAAAAACAAATGACAACACTATTGTATTCATTCTGAAACAAGGCGAGGCTCATAACTCATGGAGAGCAGTAGAACAGATGGTAGTGGCCTCCAACTGTGTCCAGATTTTACATCAGTACGCATACTGAGCAATAAAAAATAATATGTGTAATAATATATTGTCTTTTAAGAGACTGCTGCAGAGAAAATACACAATTCTGATATTCACATAAGATCAAAAATTATCTTTGGAAGCAATGGCATTTATATGATTGTGTAAAGAGACACCAGGCAATGCTGAAAGAGAAGAAATTCCTGTTGGTCAGTTATTTCCTCACATGGCAGATGGTGATTTTAAAGTTAAACCTGATCATTTAGATATATATAGTAGATCTGTGTTGGCCTACATCAGAGATTAGCTCCATCCATCACTGGATTGCCTGGAGAGCATCAAAGCTTCAGTGTGTGCAGAAAAAAAAGAGGATGAGTGGAAAAGCAGGAGCCACTCATAGCTTCAGAAAAGAGAAAAAAAACCCCACATACACATATTTTAGGTCAATACAGCTAGTGGGCGTATAGGACAAAACAGGAACAATTCATTCCAAACACATTACCTCCAGATAGATGTGCCATTGTTATGTGGTGAGAACACATCTTTGACATATAATCTCACAAATTCAGGCAGACACCAACTACATATAACTGGCTTTGTAGGACTGTGCAAGTGTGTCTTTTAAAAAATGTTGTGGCACATCCACTATAAATGAATCACAGTGATGTATGATCCCATAACACTAAACACAGGGATTCCTTGACTAAATATGACCTAAAATGACTTGCAGCATCACAGATAGGCCGGTGCATCCACTTGAGGTCAAACTGTTAATTAATTAAAATATTAGTGTCACCAGTAGATAATTATATTTCTATTACCTATAACTGGAAGATATACTTCATAGTGGTAAGAACACAGATAGTGCAAAATGGTGTGCATGTCAATGAAATACTATTACACTACTACTGCTACTCAAAATGAGAGTATCGATCAAAGTACGTGACCAGGTGACACGTGCTTCAGTCCTTACCGGTTTATATCGTGAGATCATTTTGCTTCAGCCAAGAAGACTCTCTAAAAACTCTTCAGTACTGTCACATCCGCCGCTTGGGTGCAAGAAAAAAAAAACCTCCCAAAGTGCAGTATCTCATGTACTCAGAGTGCAGCCGACTTCTTGCTGTTCCTACTTGTGTTTGACAATCTGACTACAGACGTTAGTTCACGGGTGGACGCTGGGAGCTGTCCACGGTGCTGAACCCGGGTGCCGGGGAGGAGGAGGAGGAGAAAGAGGAAGAAGAAGGGGGCAGATCCTCGACCCGAGGCCACCTTTGGTTTCTGTCATGAACCGTGGACCGGCGGTTTTCAGTAGCAGGGGGCGCTCAAACAAACGATGCGACGCTGAAACTCGCAGCGGACAGCAGTCACGTAGCCGCCACGAACCGAGAACATGAGCCGTTACGTAACTGAGTAGTGGGACGCAACACACATGAAACATTACATGACGGACTGCTCGACTTCTTCTAGTTTCTTTTTTGCGATTTTGATTTTTCTAAAGTTTGCACATGCTTTGCACAATTAAGCCATGCAAACAAACTGGGCCTGTGCAATGAAATTTAGCTCTATTAAAAGCAGAAAATATGAACAGCAGGGTCAGTGACAAAGGATGTAACTTGATATTTAATAAAGAACACTATTGCCCCCTGTGGACATTTAATTACAGTACTGTGTGGCCCCCAATGCTTCAAATAAATCGATGCAAAACTGGTATAAATAGCACATAGGGAAGGTGTTCAAAAGTCATAAGCAAGAAAGACTGCTTCAGTTGTGTTCACCCACGGTACATTTTTTTTGTGTGTATTTTATTGTTTACCTGCTTTTAAAAGTACAAATAATGAGAAAATCCACTTAACCACATGGTCATAAAGTCATTAGTTGACAAAAATGTCATAAAAATTGCATCTTTTATACATTAGAAAAGGCTACAAGAAAACTGGACATAAATTCTTGTGCATAGAAAAAATAATGTCTTAAGAGATTAAAGCAGACACAAATCTGGATTATGTAAAACAACTGTCTCCATGTCCATCATAGGACATAGACCTCTAAGTATACATACAGTACATCTACTTATACATTTGTAACTATTTTCTGAAAATGCTGCTTTGTGCTGATACTGTCTGCTTCCCTTATGACTATCATAAACCTAAGTCTTATTTACCAGTGCGTCACTAATCTGGGAATGTAATGTTGGGGGGTGGGGGGTGAGGATGTTAGGATGCACAACAGATACTGAGTCCTGTGAGCATGAGCTTTCCTTTATTAGGCTTTGAAGAGGCAGATCAGAGAACTGCTGTAACTCACCCTTTTTAGTTATGCCGACAGAAGAGACACATGTCTAAAGGGTGCGTATCTAAATGAGGTCAAGAGCTTTATGTCCAGGCTTCACAGCGGAGAAGAGAATGATTGGAGACAAGTATATATTGACAGGAGCATTCTTCACAAATCAAATCACGTGAGAATGCATATTGATGGCATGTTGTCAAGATACTCATTTTCAAATATCCCATTGTAATGCAAAGTAAAAGCAAAAAGACCACCATGAGCAAAGATAAGGAGGAAATAGTATTGTTATTCTATTGTGATTAAAGAGATGATGAATCCTGAAGGGATCCTCAAGACTTAAGGGCTCCTTCTTCTTAATCAGTCTGGTTTTCATCGCAGGTTGTTAATGAAACTAGAAGAATGTTCTGCAACAGAAGAGAGAAGATCAACAACTTTTTCTGCTTTTTCAAATCTATTTTTTTTATCAATTATATAAAAATGAAAGCAGTAAAAACCACCTGTGTTTTGTTACTGTGGCTGCATTATTCACTGCACATTAAAGGAGAGCCTCACACATTTTCAAGTCTGCCTTAAAACAATAGTTGCACACAATAGGTACTCACATCAACAATGAAATAGGATTTTCTTGCCATAATCATTCCTCCTGTTCATACTGACCATTACAAGCTCCTTTCATAAAGCACTTACTATGTAAGTAATGGGAAACAAAGTCCACAGTCCTTCTGTGCAAAAAATGTATTTAAAAATATCTGAAGCCAATACAAAGATTCAGATAAACTTCCAAATAAGTCAAATCAAGTAAGTCTTTCAACATTAGTCTTTTTAAATCAATCTTACAATTTTACTCTCTTTTTTTGTTACTATACGTCCACCACAGCTCAACAGGGAAACAGAGAGAGAATTTAATGCTAAAAAGACTGTACATGTATTAGATATTCACTTGAAATACATCTTTTTGTGCCCCATCACTTACATTGAAAGCACATTTGAAGGGGATCTTAATAGCCAGTATGAACAGGAGCAATGATTACAGTGAGGCAAATATCTTTCAGTGTCCATGTGGGCACCTAACTGTTGTTTTAAGACAGACTTGAAAAACTGTGAACTGATCCTTTAAACACGACAGACCAACACACATGCAGGTGAGTTTTAGAAGCACAAGACAGACAGGGCTTAATCCTTGTGCCTCACTTTAAAACAGTTGCACTGTTGTTGTTAATGGACAAAAATGTCCACGTCAAAAAACTGCCATGAAAATATATTAATATTATTTTACATTGTCATTGAGTCCTGATCATTGCTACAATTTTTTTTGTTTTCAGAAATTTAACTAAATTTTTGAATACCAGTTTGTTTACACAATGCCACTGTTGTTTTTATGGAAAAAAACACACAAAAAATGACATTATTTTCCGTATACTAAATGCTGGGGGGGTTGTTTTAGGAGGATTATCACAGTCTTGGATATGTCAGTGATTACCAACAACACTGATTTTTATGCATTATTTTTATTATATATTATATATTACCATAAACACTATAGTAATACTAAATAATATGTATAAACATTATTATTTCACTGAGTTATTTTTTTTAGCCAACTTCAGTCCTGATTATCACAATATGAATAGAATTTTAACCATTTAAATGCCAGTTTTCGAAGGAGAGAGACAGGAAGGGGGTGATCTGTGACCTACAGTAGCTGCACGTATACACACACACACACACACACACACATTATTTTAGTTGCATATTGCTACATTGGCCTGTAGTGCTCCATAATAAAGCAGCTATGCCCCGAGTGGAAACCAGGAAAATAGCATTTATTCGCCTCTATTTGGGTGAACATAAGAAATTGGCTCAAACCCTGCTAACATGAGAGTCTTTACTATACCAGAGCAGAAGGCCTTGCTAGAGAACCAGCCAGGGTCACTTAGTGTTAGCTATGCATGTCCGAATATGTAACAGTCCCGTGGAACAACATCAATCAGAGCAACTGCTGAAGGCTGGCAGGACTCCTGTGTTGCTTTTATGAGCGTCCATGACCTGATGATGCCAGACAATACCACAGAGGCCATACATGTACACGTGTTTATATAAGGCTCACTAGGTTGGGATTTGGCAGATATATGGTGGGATGGGTTACTGATCACATTAGCTAGAAATGTCTTCACTTAAATAGCACGGCTGTTTCGTTGTAGAGCACATGCTACAGCAATTAAAAAAAACATTGCGTTGATACATTACTTAAACAGAAAGAAGGGGGAAGTGGATACTATATGAGCTGTATTCATTCACCGTCATGCTAGCTTTTCATGGAAAGAGCCGAGCTGTCACAGTAATACAAAATCACAAATCTGACAGTTTGACAAAGGTGACGGGGAAACAACACCAAAATACACTGATTTCTTCTGATTGACAGTCACATATGCTACAAAAATAATAACCAAAAAAAAAAAAAAAAAGAAGAAGACGGAGTACAAACAAAAACAAATGTCACACCAAACTTCCCCCCTGACGTGCAGTGAAGAAGAGGGGGTCTGAAAAACTAAATTACCAGGACGAGGGTGAGGTAGGAGGAGAGGGAGGACTAGTGCTGAAGCAGGTAGCCGTGTCTGTACAGTGACGCACTGCCTTCAAACACCTTTCTGTTCACAGTGGGACTGACTGATGCTGACTTAGGGCTGCATACACACAGGCACACAAGCCACACTGTCATATTCTATAATCTACTGAACCAGACTCATAAGATTATTGATTTGTTATCACCACACAAATGCTCCAGATGTGTATTCAAATAAATGGCAATACTGATACTGCAAACAACCAATTATATGCATATTTTGAATGAAAAATAAAGAATTAATAAGAATGCTTACACTTCATCTTCATATTCTTTCGGAGGGGACACTGCAATCACAACATCAATCCAATCCTAAAAGACAGAAGCAACACTGACTGACAGAACAGATATAAAATATGAAGTCAAGCAGCATGACTGGATCAGCAAGTGTGTATGCACAATCAATCAGGGATGCCGGGGTTTAACTAAATCAATAAAAAAAAACCTGCTGTTGTTGCTCCTAAGACATATAATGTCCTTTAAAAAGAAAAAAAAAAAAGTGTATGGCATTTCTCTGTCTCCTACCCCTCCACCATTCCAGGCTCGAGCCAGAGAGTTTTGACCCTCAGTCAATGTAGCATCGATCAGGATCTTCCCGTTCACAGCCATAAGCTCATCTCCGGGTACAATGCCGCCTACAAACAGACACATCAGAGACATTTAGTGGCCAAACATATGTACAACACTGACACAAACACATACAGAGTAAGTGTCAGCTGATCAGCTTCAGCGATCGATGTAATCTGCATGAACAGGCTCTCAAACATCTCAATCTATCAACACAACTGTAAACATGTTTCCTACAGTGATGTAGTGGTGTCAATGTGTCTTATTTGTGTGCACAGGGAAGTCAATAAGCAAATGTAATTCACTGGGATCCTGATATTGTGTAAAATGAAAAGTTCCTCCCTATATTTCACCATAATAACAGTAATGATGGTGTAATAACAGAAAACAAAGGCAGCCACTTTCAGTACACATTTTGAATTAGGACAGATTTGGTTATAAAAACCAAATATGTGACAATAAATCTTAAAATAAAACTGTCTTGAACAATATAATGAAACATGAACTGACCGTGCATATCTGCTGCACCCCCTTCATACACAGACGATATCACTAACTTTCCCACAGGGGAATCTGCGCCCCCCTCCAGAGCCAGGTCAAGCTGTCCCACCTCAAGAACGACAAACATCAACACCATCAGTCACATTTTAAAACATCTTACCCTTGAAAGACACCAGTGAGATTCCTCTTACCAATTAACCGAGTTATCTGAAGTAAAGGAAGCCAGTTACCTTTTTGATTCTCAGCAGTCTCACATCCCGCCCGTCTATCTGGTCTGAGGAGAACTATTGCCATCGGCACGGTGGATGAAAAAAATTAATAAAATCAGCTTAACCTGGACACACACTACCATAATGCTAAAAGTGAAATTTTGGTCTTAAAAGAAAAATACAAGTAAAAATCCTTCACCGTAACTCCTATTGAAAAACATAAAAAGAAAAATAATTAACTTATAACTAATCAGAGATACTTTTGGAGCATTTAAATGGGTAAAGAGTAGCCTCTAAGGTCCTGGATGACTACAGTACACAGACAGAGGCGAGCACACACTCTCTGAATGCTAAAGTAATGCTGCACTCAATATTTGCAGTTAGCAGGAGCCAGACCATCATAGTTGTTTACCAGTTTGGTTTTAAACTGCCACCTATTCAGTGCAATTACTGCATTGTTGCAGTCATGACAGAAGATCAGGCATACAATACCATTGAGTAGGGATCAAAATCTTCCACGTATTTCTGAAAGCCCTGAAAGAGAATCAATATGCAGATCAATTAACTGATTAATCAACTGAGAGTATACAAACAAGTTACAACAAACAAATGTGAATGTGAATGTTAGCTGTGGAAGGTTTCCTTTGACAACCAGATCTTTGTGAAAGTTTTAATACCACACTGGATAAATGGAAACCACAGAGATATTTTACAGTCATTAATTTAAAAAAAAGCACAGTGGCTTTTAAAGCATTGCACCTCAATTCAGTATGTATGAGAATAATGCACAGCAACACACGCACACACACAGAAAATCCTCCCTAATCATCCCAACCAAAGACAACAGCAATTTCATTTCAAGGGAAGAGGACGAAGGAACTAGAAAAAAGCTCTCAGAGAAAGGACATCACAATCGTCTAGCTACAAATGACTCGAGACATTTTCTTCTCCCTTCAGAAGAAACAAGTATTAATCTAACAGTTAATTTCCTGTGCTCACAAACATTTATCATCAGGCATAAAGATGAGCTCATTTGTAATATCGGTTTTTATTTGTTGTGGGTGGACACAGTCAGAGAAATAATCCAACTGGTGACATATTTGGACTAATAAGTAAATCTAGATTGATGTTCACTGTTTCTAAGGAAAGCAAATGTACATTAAAGGTAAAACAAACACCCTTCTTTCTTTCCGTAGTGCACCGTGCATCAGGTTGCAACCACTTTGGGTCTTCAATAAATCATTATAGGCTAGTCCTTAACATTTAAACCATCTGTTGCCAGTAAAGATGAAAACCAACAAACATGCATACACACACTATAGGTTCACAGTGGTATTGCCCTCTCCAAATCAATAAAGGTGCAGTCATGCATAAGCTACATAACTGATGTAGCTGACAAAGAGAGGTCATAAGAAAAAAAAATAAAGGAAGACCCATCATGGAGGCTTCAGTCAACCATAAGGAAATCGAATGTGTGAGCAGGGAGAGAAAAGGAAAAAAGCAATCAGGAGTAACAAAAGAGGAAGAGAGGCGGTGGTAGGTATGGATTACTTGTCGTTTGTTGCTTGATTTAAAAGATGAGTTGTAAGGCACCATCCGTTTCAGCATTTCTGGGGGCTAAAACATAAGATCGGGTAAAAGCTTTTTGTGATCATATGAAATAAAATTGTTTAAAATGCACAAGACTCACTTCTATGCTTGGATAATCTACTATACGTCTTACATTAAAAAACTAACCTCAATACCAGTTTGAAAAGCAATGGTCTTTTTGGGTAAAAGGGCAGAATTAACCCAGTTTCAGTTTTAACTACATCCCACCTCTGTGATGGGTGTGGACTGTTGCACCTGTAACCAAGCTCAACAGTGATGTCACAGTGTACTGACACACCCTGGAGTACACTGTGACATCACTGCAGCAAGGTGAAAAGTTAAACTACCAGAGAGGGTGAATGCACAATGTGAGTTATCTGACAGTCAACCAGTCACTATCACTCTATTATATAGTGATTATTCCCTCTAAAAAAAAACATAGATACAAAACATAGATCTTAAAAATATCATAAACATGTATCACTTCTGTACTAAATGTAATGAAGAAGGTTTTGATGTAATTCACAAGGTAACAGAACCAAGATCAGAATTGTGGTGTGGAGGATAAGGCTGGTGATTAGCACTATAATGTAGTTGTGTTTATTAATGCATTTGTCAACAACTAGAACTTCTCCTGTGGGCACCCATAGGTGGAGGTTGGTGTATAAACAGATAATGAATGATAAAACAGTAAAGTGGGTATGTCTTCATAGGAGAAGTTATAACTGTTGGCAAACACTGTACATTAATAAACCCTTAAAAACTGTTATCTGATTTAGGAAATGTTTATATATACTGCTTGTAAATGCTAAATAGGGGGAAGTTAAGTGTTAATCATTATTCTGTATCAAACACAGAGGCAGAGATGCCATTTCATCTTATTAAATAAAACCTACAAAACTGTATCCTAAAACAATAAATGACTGCTTCTTGGACAACTGGGGTAAAACATGTCAGGGGGAAGTGAATGATTAATGGCGTCCCCCACCTTCAGGTACAACTGTCAAGGTCCCCTTGAGCAAGGCATTTCACCAGCTGCTGCGGTGCTCAGCAGCTCAGTGTGTGATTGGACTGGGTCCTCAGGTGTGAGTGTGAAACTCTATTAATGTGCCGCCGGAAAAGAGTGTTATTGGTAAGTGCATTTTGGAAAATAAATAATCTGCTCAGTTTCATTAGAGCTTTTTGACAGGAAGGAGAAATGGCTCCCCTGCATGATCTAACAACCGCATATTGCTTCTCTGCAAAAACAGCTGGAGAGTCTGGAAGAATCACCAGATGTCTGAATGTTTTATGACCTTATTAAGCTGAGTTCAAGTTTTATGCAGGGTGCAGTTGATTGCAGTGTAGCGTGTTTCATACCAAGCCATCAGATCGGAGAGCAGATCTGTGCGGATCTGGTCGGTGCGTCTGGGACTGGGGCAGCATGACGGGCTTAGACATGACGGGTGTCATCTGACGCCTCTGGTTTGGGGGACTAGGAGCTAGTTGCTATTGGGGAAGTTTATATTGTATTTAAACATGTGTTCATTTTTGAACAAGTCTTAAAGACAAAGGTGTTAGCAGAGAGTGATGTGTTGTTTTTTTTTTGTTTTTTTTTTTACAGACTCACCAAGGGATTGCTTGAAGTGGAGACATGACTGACATGGGAGGTATTTCTCATTACCTAAACCACAGTGGAATACAATGAATTTTTCAGCCCCCCCGGCACACACAGAGCACAGCAGGAATATCAGTGCAACACACACACCCAGACTCACACATCTCATATTACTGCAACATGCTGTGTTCAACATTATCAAATGAAACTCCCAGTACACACCATACACCATGCAACACCACACAGCTACCAACAAACATCAATAACAACTAACTGCATCTGTCATCAGCCTCAGCCAGAAGAAAACTGTAAAGCAATGACTACTCTATCGAGTCATGCCATTACAATGTTTCTCTCTCCTCATGCATTAAACATCTCAGTGCATAATAAAAGAACATGCAAATAAATTGTATGCATTAAAGACAATTGAGTCCTGCCGCCTTGAAATGTGAGCCTTCAACATATTTATTTTAAACTGCTGATGCAATTTTTCTCCACAGATAGAAGAAAATGATCCATGCAATCTACCAGTTTAAGGCTTCAACAAGAAAAGCAAGCAGTAAGAATTCACCCCAGTCCAACACATCATCTCTCTCATATGAGAAATCCTAACCTTGGGACTAGAGGGGTAGGACATTTCACTGGTGTTGGATGAGTAAATCCCTCCTCTTGGGAGATAGCCGCCCGCCTCCCACTCACTCCTGTGCTCTGGAGGACTGGGAGGGTGTTGGAGATGATGCTGGCGGTACCCACCTACTCTTACTTCAGATTGCTGTGGGGGTGGGGGTGGAGGGGGAGGGGGTGGAGGGGGAGGAGGAGGGGGTGGTGGGGGAGGAGGTCTTGGTGTAGGTTGAGGGGATGAGGGAGGCCATGAAGACTGAGATGGAAGAGGGTAGTGGGAGGAAGGTGGACGAAGGGGTTGAGGAGGGTGAGGGTGAGCGCGAGCATGGTGTGGCTGAGGCTGAGGTTGGTGTGGGTGAGGTCTGCGCCCCTTGTTGGTCATTGTAGATGAAGCAGAGTGGGGTTTCCTAGCATTGGGTGGAGAAGGTGGTCGGCGCTGAGGAGATGCTCTGGTGGAAGGGGGAGAGTACTTGGGGATGGTAGGGTTCAGTTTGGGTGAAGGAGGAGGGAGAGGCAAGGGAGGGGGAGGCTGGGTAGTGGTGGGCTGGGTGGGGGCAAGTCTCTTTAGAGGGCCCCTCAGGCTCTGATCCACCTCATCCAGGTTAAAATCATCCAGATCAGTGGTGGCCAGGTGGAGACCACCAGGGAAACGTTTCACTCTGGGCTCAGAAGCAGGAGAGCGCGGCGGTGAGAGCTTGAAGTCACAATGAAACAAAAAAGGACTTTCACCTCACATGTTATTTTTCCTCATGACCTATTTAACACGTCAGACAATCACCAGGAGGATAATGATGATGAGAATTTTTTGCAGGTACTTAAAGGTACAGTATGTAATTTTTTTTTGGTTAACCTACTTAAACAAAATATATACTGTATATCAGAGTATGATTGTGTTTTGTTCCCAATTCTTCTTTTATGCTAAATGACCATGTTTGAACCACAAATAATCTGTGGTTACCAGTTTTGTGATTGAAACATTTACAACGCGCAATAAAATAAGATGGCTGGAAATAAAATATTTCTGAAAAGTTCTTAATAAATATATTAAACTACAGAGACAAGTCACCAAGTAAACATGAAGTTAGTATGCCGTTAAAGCTATATCTATTTCCTTGGCTATAGTAAGACATTTGGTTTATGCCATGGTTATAAAGAAAAACAAAACATCACTCTGGTGTTCTTGACACAGAGAGGTTTCGACAGAGGAGGTCTCACTCTGTACCTCTGGGGATTCGTTCTCCACACAGGAAATTTGCTCCAACCGAGTCTGACAAAGACGCTCAACCCAGTGTTGGACTTTCTCCGACTCCTCAAGGTCTTCTCTCTCCGTCTCTGAAACCTGGCACAGAGGCAGAGCCATGCAGCATGTGACCACAGGAATCACTTCAATCACATGCTCAGCTCTCTAATAGAAACTCTGCAATCCATAAAATTTAAGTCACTCTTTCAGTACCATATATTGAAAAAAAACATCAAAAGGTTTAATCCACACTAACTCCATCCAGTATTTTTTTTTTTTTTTATTAAATTCCCCTCCTTTCATACCTCCTGAACCAGCCTATTGATCTTCAGCTGCTTCTCTCGTTCATACATTTCCTCTTTCTCCTTGGCGAGTTTCAGCTCAAACTCCATCTCCTTTTTGTTTTTTCTCTGTTCTTGTAGTGTGTCTGTGTTGGACACCTTCTTCTTTTTCTTCTTCTTTTCACCTTTCTGAGGTGTCATTAGTTAGTAAATATATAAAACACTGCAAACCTCACACACACCATGACATGACAAAGAAGCTTGTAACACACCACACTGTGTACGACTGATAAAGCAAAAAACTTCACGTTTTATGAATAAATCTAAAAAGGGATCTGATCTGAAGATTTAACCACCAACATATCATGATGACTAAAGTCCTGGTTGAAAAAAACAAGACTCTCTCTCTCACACCACACTGAACCTGGGCCGCTGACAGTACCTTGCGAATAGATGGCAGTTTCCCCTCGTATCGATAAAACCAGCCAAATGCTAAGAATGGAGATGAACACAGGTCACTCTCACAGATATGTTAGTTTTAAACAAAGTGAAAAAGAAGTATCAATTTGGAAAAGCAAAATAACACACTAAAGAGCCACAACACGTCACTCAAAGAAGAAAATGAAGTAAACAGAAACCTGTTTCATTTGCTTGTTTCATTCAGGCACTCAGAATGAGAAACCATTTAAAAACTGAAGATGCAAACTGAGTTCAAAGTGATGCAAAAAAGCATCTTTCAACAGCTGGATTTTGGTTGTTGGTCCTTAATTTTCAGAAGCAAAAAGCTAAACAACTGAAATGAAACATTTTGGTTGTCAAAGGAAATCTAACACTAGTCTGTGTGTCTGTGTTTAAATGAACATCCGCCACAACAGCTGCAATAATACACAGCTGAGGCTCCAGACTCACTTCTCTGTCCTGCTCTTCCTCCTCGTCTTCCTCTGTGAAGGAGCTGGCTTCATCATCTTAGAGGAGAGGCCGTAAAAAGCAGCACAGCACACAGAAGTGACAGAGAAGGAGACAGAGCATGCAGATAAAAGAAGGGGAAATAAGGTGAAGCGCAGGTAAGAGTTACTTCTGGTTTCAGAAGAATCTGTTTAGAAATAGAGGATCCATGCATTTTAGGGAAAAGATTCTGTTAGATGTGCTTACGAGAACTTTTGGCCTTTGGAGTCAGGGTGGTTTTTATCTCAGGTGGGGCAGGAGATGGGCTCTTTGGAGTGTGGGGGCTCTTGGGTCTGTCTTTGGCTCCCCAGTCCTCCTCCCACTCTCTGTGTTGTTTCTTTTCCACAGAGTCAATCCTATAGAGAACAACAAAAGAAGTGCAAGAAGTAAGATATTTTATACATGTTGACAAAATGTTGAGAGGCACAAAATTAAATGAATACTTTTCCATCTCCTTCTTATAGCGGTCCTCTTCCTCTGCAGTTTTCTGAGAGATCTCCATCTTTCTCCTGTTAAACACATGATAAATACAAAGGTTTCAACATACAACTCTGTCCATTCAATATTCCACAATACAGGGCTTAAAATTCAATATATGCAAATTTAACCCAATTTATGTTGGCTATTGAGAGTGTCAACACATGATATGCAGCCCTATTATTCACTCCCCAGATATTGCTGACATGATATCAAAATCACTGAGAAAATCAAGTGTGTCCTCTGGATTTACAATGATTTAACGACTGAGAAACATGTGACTTAGTAAACTGAACATAAATCTATATTGTGATGTAACTACAGAGCACAAGCTAATGACCTCTGATCGATGAAAAATCTCTGCAGGTTTTGTCCACTTTCTGCTCTGATGTCAGGTTGTTGAATGAATCCTCAATTCTCTACAAAGTTGTAGAAAACCTAGTTTTGCTGTTGTGTTGCAGGGCAGGTGTGAGGCAAATATGCAATGTCCCTAATGTATTGATAGGATAACACTAGAGGTTTGATCCACCCAGAAAGGAAAAGGAGAGAAGCAGGATATTTGCAGAATGTGGTTGGCATTGACTGACAGATGAGGTTTGACGCTGTGTGCGGAGGAGACTGTTTGAATGCGCAGAGGGAATCTCATTAAAATGACAACAGTCAGTCCGTCTTAAATTAACTGGATCTTTGAATTATAAAAGCTGACAGATAGTAAGAGTATGAGCGTGTTCTCAAAGCCATATCTAAATGTCAATTTTCCTTGGGAAAATACTTGCATGTAGGCAGCAACTGTATTCACTGTATTTGTCTGAGTGAGAAGTTGAGAATTTCACTGTGCTGGTTCATTTGTTTTACCATACATAATTACATAATTATATCTTTCCACCGTATCTACCCATCTATTAAATGTCATAAACTATGATTAGATGCTTGTAAGTTTATATATTTCTGAACTGTATCAGATCATAAGAAAATATATAAATAAATCCGTAATGACCACAACTTCTCATTTCCACTCACTGTCTCTCCTTCTCCTGCTGCTCTTTAATGATTTTGTTGGTCTCCAGTGCCACCTTCTTCTGATGCATCAACTCCTGCCTGTCCAGTTCTCTGCGGGCCTCCACTGCCAGACGCTCCTCATCTGTCATAAACAGCTCTCTGCCCTGTAAAAGCAACAACATTCAGAGAGGTTAATTACATACAGACCCCAGGACTGTGAAGAGAAAAAGAGGGAAATATCTGTCTCTTTTGTTTTTTCCTATTTAACATATTATTAAGATATCCTTATACCAATATACATAATGGTTTGGCCATTTTTTTGGGATTATATTTTGGGCACTGTCACTGATTTAATGACAGTGACAGTAAACTGGCCAACTGGGAATCAAACCAGGGACTTGATGCTCACTGCACAATTATTAATTATTAAAGATTTAATTTTTTAAGATTGAGAAAAGTTTTATGTATTTGTGTGTGAAATCTTGTGTTTGAGTCAGATAAATAAAACAATACTCTGATCAAAACAACAGATTTATAAATTAACATTGTAATGGGTGAGATAGTACTTACAGCTCCTGTCAGGACAGTAATAGTCAGACTCCTACTGCTCTTGAGTACTTTCACAGCCTAGGAATATATTAACAGAAGACCAAAAAACATTCATTATATAATATTTAATAAACAGAATTAAGGGAAATACAAGTACAAGTATGTGTAATGTATATTAAATAAAATTACCATGTGAAATGTAAAATTATCACTCCAGGCAAAAAGTGCAAGTTTTGTTTTTCTCCATCAGCCCAAATAACCAACAGTCCTTGATGGATTTGTTTCTATCACAAAACCATTTTGGCCGGTTAAACACTAATGTATCTGTTGAGTGTGTTAAGTGTCAAACAAACACAGGTAGTGATGAGGGGTTTAACTTTATTTACTTTCACAATTTTTATAAATCAATTAGGTAAAAATGTTGGAAACAGTAAAATTCACGTGTACATGGACAACGCTTTTTTCTATACAACATGGCCCTCTGTTGCCCCGGCTGTTCAAAACTGAACTCTCTCATGCCCTCATGGTGTGGATAAACAGACATAATGGACAAAACTTTGGGATCCAAAATGCAATGCATATATAATAAATAATTACATTTTCTTTCTCCTACTAATGTTAACCAGTGTAAAGAAAATTCACCTCTTTGTGGTCCAGATTGGTGAACTCCACCCCGTTCACCTCCACAATCTGGTCTCCAACCTGCATTTTGGGATGAGACATACAGTATGATGCAGTGAATGATGGATGACAGACGTTCACAGAGCAGAGGTGTTCTGGTCATTTGGAGCACTCACCTGAAGTCCAACTTCTGCAGAAAGGGAGCCTGGCTTCACGTTACTGATGTAGATGCCGGGTTTCTGTGTTGGACCACTGGAGATGCTGATGCCCATACCCTTGGTACCTACAAGGCTGAGGAAAACCTTCTTCTCCTTGATCTCCTTCCCTCCGATGGACGCCAAGCCTGCAATGCTGCTTTTTTTCTCCTGGGTGGAAAAAAAAGTGCATAAGGTGTCTGCTGAAGTGATACATCTTTTGAAAATGATAAACGCCATGAAACTGCGCTTCTTACCCCAGATTCAGACACAAACTGGTCGACAAACTGCCACTTGAGGGGTTCGTCTGATGAGCTGGAGAAATAAGCAATGAGGACGTTGTGATTTCTGCACACTGATATAACCTCTGTGCACCATTCCCAAAACAGTAGAGGAATATTTCACACAACAATAAATAAACAAACAAAATAATGCTATATAACCAGATTAATCATCTTACCTTTTCACTGGGATCATACCCACATCTATAAAAAACAAATTATATAAATGATGTCACTGATGTTAAACAATACATACTTTCATGCACATCAATTGTGTTACACTTGGTGTTTACGTACTCCTGACTTTGAGTGACACAATCTTTTTGGTCTTGATGAGACTGATGACCTCCTCGTGGATACAGGAGGAGATAGAGTATCCGTTTATGCGCACAATCTCATCGCCAACCTATAAATCAACACAGGATGGGATGTTATGGATGACACACTCAATATATCAAGCCAGATCACAGAGGAAGGTATTGTTATTCTAACATTTACATTCCCGTCTGATGAATACACCGGCCGCGATATGATTTATTGATCTGTGTGATCTATTTACATTATTTCCATCTTTCTTCTTGGTTTATGCAATATATAACAGATATTTTAAAGTGATAAAGTAAATATTCTAAAATTAGATTACTGCTTGACTACTTTTTAGTGAAAGCAAAAATGCTACTTGTATACAGTACAGGCAGGTGTTGACACATACTGATGCACTGCCTTGTTCTACAGTGACTGAGTTTCTGAGATATATGACAGGAGACTATCCTCACCCAAGATGTCTTTATGAAGCCTACTGTAAGTCTGTTACAATAAACAATGACACGGGGATCTGTATTATAGCTTCAATCTAAAAAGGTCTGAAGAGAATATTAACTTTTTCTTTCACGATGGGAGCAGTTTAATTTCTTTAATATATATCTGGATAAAACTGGACCGTAATGAGATGGACATTCAAGATCAGTCAAAGTTTACATGGTGCTTAACACCCTCTAGTGGATTCTGGTATTATGACAGAAATCTGAGACACTAATACTTGCACACATAGGTACTGTAGGAGCTATTTATTAGTTGTTGATATTTAGTAATAATTAGTATTGTTTGATTGATTATTCTGGATGTTTGCTTTGTTTGATGTTTTGTTTTGTTTTTTGCACAAATGTTAATTACAGGCACAAAAAATAATTTCAATTTTACTGACCTGCATTATCTTTATAATAATAAATATACTGATTAAGTGAATTATGTACAAAAATAAGTTTTTGTGTCATACATACATTATGTGTTGTATTTTGGATTGTAATCAGACAAATCATTACATCATTCATTACATTACACTCATGACATTATAATGCATTTTTCATTTTATAGCAATTGATTAAGGAAAGTTAGTAGTAAAATAAATACTACTTCAATAATGAATACAAAAGAATGATTCTACATATAGCGCTTGATATTTTAAGCAGAAATTACAAACAGCTTTAAAGGACAAAAAGTGGAAAACATCACAGTTTTCTCTTTTTCTCAGAAATACGCACCTGAAGGCCGACATTCCCGGCCTGACCATCTTTGACAATCTGTGATATGTAGAGACCACAGCCAAACTCCAGCCCTCCCCGGACGCTCAGACCCAGTCCATCACGATGTGTCCGATCCAAACGCACCTCTTTGAGCTTCCTGAACAATATGGAAGACATAAAAGAGGATAGCAGCAGAATGTATGAGTCTTGTATTAGATTTAGAAAGAGAGAAGGAACACAATGTCAAGATGAAAACAAGGAGAATACATATATATATGCTCAGGGACATTATGGTATCATTTTTGTACTCAGTTTTTATAATGTAGGCACATATATTTAATGCAACACAGACTAGATACACATCAGAACTAGGATATGAGTGTATGCCACACTTACCGTGACCTCTTAGGGGTGAGCAGGTCGTACTCCACCTGGTGTTTGAGTGGGATCAGAGGTCGGATGGCGTCAAACAGGGGCAAACGCTTTGGCTCATTGATTACCAGCTTCAGGTCCCCAACAAGTACCGGCAAATCCATCGACCTGCAAAAGCAGAGGGGCATAATCAAGTATCTAAGTTTATGTTTGACCTTCTTTGAAGATACAAAATAATATAAAGTCCCCTGATCTAGACCAAGTGACTAGAGGAGTAACTGTGAGTTTATGTTGTCATTATTATTATCATCAAATGTCTTATAATGTCTTGTTTGTGAAGAGAAGAGTTTCGGGGGTCCCAAATAAGCTTTTCCATTATATTTTCCAAATTTAATTCTGGAGTTCTGGATTTATTTATCATATTTATATATGTATTGTTTTAACATGAACATAGTGAGCTATTATAATATTAAATACACAGATTTTATATTATATTATATCAACTTTGGTCCAAAGTATTAATGATGGCCTTCAGAATATCTTTTAAGTCATCAACTCTAATATTCAATTTCTAACAACAGCATATAGCTATAATATCTAAATGATGATAGACAAACACAATCCACCTTTCTTTCACAATTCAAGAAAGACAAAAGGCAACTAGAACATCAATTAAAGCAGCAAAGTTAAAGCTGCTGTATAAAATCTGTCCACCTGGCCTTCTCCCTAAATTATTAATGGGTGCCATTTCAGCCCTGTTTGCAGGATGAACATAAAAAGAGCTTTTGTGAATAACTGGCCAGGCTTGTCAGAGCGCAATGGAAACTGATCAGCGGCTTAACCAAGGGGACCTCAGGGCTCTGGCTCTTTACAAAGATTAATTGAAACCTAGACCTTTAGCCCCCCCTACTCATCTCCTCTCGGCCATCTAAAACCATGTTATCAGAAACCCTGATGGAGCACAAAGCTTAAAACTGCAGGTCTGTGTGCATCAGAAATGAATGTGACAAAATGAAGGGCTTTTGGAAATGAAAAAGAAAATATTAAAGTTTGGAGAGGAGTTAGAAGCTGAAAAAGCATTCAGGGCCACACTCAGGAACACAAGAACATAAGGAATACAAGCAACGCTTGAGAACAAATAAGAACAAATGCAAAGAAACATTACTAAAGGACACATAGGCTTCAATAAGAATATATTTTTATGACCATAATAACGATTCACATTTAATTCACATCAGGATATAGGGGTGTGAATATAAAAATGGCATGTGACAAAACCACAAACTCCTGAAGTGCACATATGCGTGCACACACACACACACACACACACACACACAACTACACTGACCAGTGACAGATGGTACTCACTGATGATACATGCGGAGGACATCGTACAAGTAATCCTTCTCTGCTTCATTTTCAATCAGCAACTCCACCTGCAAGAAGAGACAAACGTCTGGTGCCATCCTTATTCTCACTGCTGAATCAGAGAAAACACACTGTACTGTACCTCTCTCCTGTGGTCCTGTCAACACCACAGGGGGTGAGCCGTCTGTGCGTATTTGTGTGTGTGTGTGTGTGTTTGTGAGTGAGTCATACAAACCTGATGGCGGCTCAGTTGCCGCAGGATGGTTTTGAGGAAACGCTTCGGCCATTCACTGATATAACACATTTTCCTCTTTCCGACTAAATCTGTCCGAAAATAGGCTGCAGGATTGATTCACACTCGACCTGTCACTTTCTCTGCTTTTGTAAATCTGAGTGAACAGTTAAAACTATGTCTGCTTGAGGATAACAACGCTCCTCAGACTAAAGGAGGTATAACAGACTGCCCTTCCCTAACCATCAAACCACTGGGAGGGAATAATGGCAGCACAACTGAGGAGGCTCCAGTAGGAAGGTCAGCAGTGTCACCTTACATCTCAGACACAAACAGAGGTGAACATTCACACCCAACATTCACTCACACACACACACACACACACACACACACACACACACACACACACACCATCTTATGTCAAAACTCTGAAAATATAGAGAACACAAACCCATGTACACACAGGACACTTGTGTATTATTTAAGTGATAGTAATAATACGTTTTATGCAGCACTGCTGTAAGGACTCTGCGGGGGGGGGTTCAATATACACATAGTGGTTTTTATGACTGTCATAAACTTATCTCTTGTTCAGAGCAGCCACTCCTGCATGCTAAACAACATGCAGACTTTGGCACCATAAACCAACAAGGTAAGAGATGACTGGTCAGTCAGTACAATGTCTCTTATTATGGATTCAGATTGCTGTCACACAATAAGATGTCACTATGTAGACGACTAGATCCTGAATCTCCAGAAAACAAATCAGCCTTTAACTGACACTTTGACGCAACAGATAATAATGCAGTTCTTCAACTGAAACACACACAAACACACACTGTGACCATGGCAGTGTCCTCAAAAGAAACAAGGCCCGATTGTGGTGTGTTAATGTGCCCACAGCCACTAATTAAACCCGTAAATTTCCCCATCTATTCCGCCCAGCTGCTCATCTCTGACACGGTCTACATTATCTAATGCTAAGTTGCCCTTTGTGAAGAGCCATACAATATGGGAACCTGCCTGTCTGTGTGCAGCACAGATGGCTGTGTGGTGATCCCTACACGGTCTGGGGCTGAAAACGCTCTGAACATATCATGTTCCCATCCTCTGTTATCTTTTAGTCATAGTTACCTTTTCTGGACTTTACCTATTGCTGTAATGTGCCAACAACAACAACAACAACAACAACAACCACCACAAAACAAGTATAATGTGCGCTTAATTGATGGAATCACATACATTTATTTGATCCTTATTGTTACTGACCTCAGCTATGTTTACCACAGCAAGTTATGGATACACTGTCAGCCCAATTATGACCATTACTCATGTAAGTACCCATTTCTGGAGAGGTTAGTGGGAACTATAATAAAAAACTAATATGTTCACGCTAGATAACAGAAGACAAGAAGGTTAACAGATTAAATTGGAGGAAATTACATTAATTTAGTAGCAATTGTAATAGTTGTCTATATTTCTATGGGCTTTATAGTTAGTGATACACAGGTGATGAATTATATTGTGTTTGACTTCATATATATATTTGAATTTTGTATTACCATTAGAGCACCATCCCATTAAGACTAATTGTATAGACTAATAACTTCTGTTTCTTTTTCCTGTAGGCCTGTCTGCGCAACGTACCATCGGCAGAGAAACACCTGCGCTCGTTTCAAGTTTTAAGTGTTTCAGATAGGTAGGCAAGAAAAACATCCTATTAATCCAAAGAAGACAATGTCATTAGATCTTACCTTGTGCCTAAATTCCCGAGCAACTTTCCGCTCCATCGCCGAGAGACAGTAGCCAACAGCCCAACGTGAGATGCCTGTGTCGGTGAAGTTTGACAGGACTGGACAAAGGTCCGTTGTCAAGCTAACCGTTGTAAAAGATCCGGTTATGATTTTCACAGTAAGAAGAAGAATTGTTTTGTTGTTGTGTTGTAATGAATAGGGCCAATGTGAAGCTATACAGTGTAGTTTATCTCATAGATATAAGTTATCTTACATTCAAGGATGTCACTTTTGTGTACCGGCAGCCTAATCATCACATTCGTAAATGTAAGCTTTTATTATGAAGCGGAAATATTTATCTGCTGTCATTGCTGCAAATTTGACATAGCTGCTGACAACTGTCGTAAACAGTTAAACAATTAGTTCGTTTATATGTTTCGTTAGTTCGACCTAAAAGTTGTTTTTATCAGTGACACATTTTAAACGCACAAAAAGATCGCCGGACACTGCAAAGCAACTTTTTGTCCTTGAAAAGCAATCAAACGAGTCATTTCTCTTGGTTGACTCATATTTTCATTATAGAGACACCACATGGGAGGCATTATTATCGCTAATTTTGTAGTTATTTTATTAGAAATAATATAATGAGACTTACAACAAGTTAAAGATTATTTGCATCAATTGCTCTGCCGCTAGCTGGCAAAATAAGCAACGTCGCTCCACGTTCCCACGAAGAAGAAGAAGAGGCGTACACTTCCGGGATTCAAACGCTTGATAACAACGAACAACATCACGGAATTAAAAGCCTTGAGTTTTGAGAAGGGGTGAGTAAAATGTACAAGTAAATAACCTAAAATCCCAGAAAAGGAATAATAACTGCTTACATGTGCGGGCTTTATGTGACATTACAACCGAAGTGTCACCAACTTTAGTACTTCATGAAAGACAGAAAGACAAACGGTAATGTTATTTTTCGTTTACAACGTGAATAGCTTTTGCTCTTTTTATTACCTCACAATGTACAGACTTTTCAGAGAAAATATTTATTAGCTGAATGTGTTTTCAAAACTTAAAAACAATAAATATTTCTAAGAATATTTCAAAAGCCCGCTCCCCCTGGCGCCCAATCTATGGCGACAGAAATACACGGTGGGCCAATCAACCCTGACTGTCTGCAGCCCACTAATTATTTACAGTACGGTTATATTTTCTAGTGTGAAGCTCTTCTTGTGGCCAAGTCTCAAATCCTAGACTCTACTTTGCATCTAACATATATGTTTATGTAATCATTTCCCTGACTAATTAACATCAACAACTTCATGATGGTAACCTAATTGTAATAAATATTTTTAAGAGGAGCATTAGGACTTTTTTTCCCAGGAGCTTTAACAATTTTATTTTCCTCATAATTGATTTGTTCATATTTTATTATGATGAATCCTGGAACAAGTGCACATAACAATCATTAAAAATTAACTGGTAATTAGTCATTGAAAAACATGGCATGCTCTTAATAAGGTAAATATCTTTTCTCAATGGCTTCCCTGGCACATGCACATTCCATGATTGGCTCAGTTTACTCTTACAGAGTCAGCCAGACTTGCAGCAACACACTATTTTACTGTACTGATTACAGCCATGTTTATCTTCAGTGTTACCATGTGAGGAAAAGCACTTAATTTTTTTCTGTTTTTTTCCTCAGTGTTTTCGGCTGGGATGAAATCTCAAACAAAAGATGCAACGCCACACAGGTAAACCTGTTAAGTCAACATTTCTGTGGACATTTTCTACAAAAGAAAAGTTGCCATAAGCCTGAGAGTGTCTGATGTGAGAGGAACATAATTATTTAATTATAATCTCTCTGACTGATGCTTGGATGTATTTTGTCTTCTTTTTCCTCTTAGATTTGTGATTACTTCTTTCTGGCTTAAACACCCAGCTATTCACTCTTTTTCAGTTTGTCTTGTTTCTAGAGTTTGCTGTAGACACATTATAAAATGTTATTTCCTCTAACTGTGGGTCTTCATAGTTTATGGCGAAGGTGAACACAGGGTCAGCAACCCAAATATGAAATATGTGTATAATCGTGGAGAAGTATTCTCCTCCAAATGGCTTCTAAGTCTTTTTTTTTAACCTACAGAGCCAACATTCGTACCCCTGGTCAGGACCCCGACTCCCCTCTTCCCCCCATCAATGAGCGCCTGGCATACCTGCGTCCATCCAGGGAACTTCTGGAGTTCTACAGACAAAAGATCGCCCAGTTTGACGAAGAACATGAGGAGCTGCTGCAGATGTTGGAAAAGCACAGAGGCATCACAGAAGACCAGGTGAGATACAGGGAGGAGTAACTGCATATGACATAGGTATGTCAGAGTATATTTTCATGTGTTAAATGATCTTCTTTCCATTCCCTGATATCCTCCCAGCATAAGCTACAGTGGGAGGTACGACAGCGTGAAGGAGAGATCGCAGAGCTGCAAAATGCTCTGAGCGACATGCAGGTTTATCTTTTCCAAGAGAGAGAACAGTCTCTACGGCTTTATGCAGAAAATGACCGACTAAAGATCAGGTGGGTGTATGATTGGTGATGAAATCCTAGGAACAGAAAGTAGTAGTGGTCCATGTTTTCTGACATGGCTTACTGGGACACCTAAATGGTGCAGAGTCATCATTAATGTTATTAGTAAGACCTGTGCTCCTACACATCCATGCCTCATTAGACCTCTTATGTGTTCTTATATGTTTGGCCTGCTCCCTCACTTTTTTTATATATATATATATATATATATACGGTATATACTTACTATTGTACAGAGAGCTAGAGGACAGAAAGAAAATCCAACATCTTCTTGCCCTGGTGGGTCCTGATGCTGGAGAAATCACATATTTTCACCGGGAACCTCCTCACAAGGTACACATTTACATCATCATAGACCTTTCAAACACAAGTGCAATTAATAACCTTAGAGATGGCTGCGTTCTATGTAGGTGCATCTGTTTCAGGGCCCTGTATTGTTGGCTTACTGACATGACTTACGGGCACACATTAATGGAAAAGAGACATTATTCATATTATTAGTTAGACCTGTGCTTTTCCTGCCATGACAAGTCAAAAGTTTTAATCACCATCAGTTATTAAAATAAATTCCTGTATTTTCAAACATAACTACTTTAAAGTAAATGTATTTGATCTCTGCAGTGCAATTACTGGCTTTAATTTGTCTCACATAGTGTGATAAGTGCATGCAATGTTATTGTGTCCTGGCTTTGACCTGTACTGTAACTTGGGATTTTATGTTTTATGGTTTGCTGTTTACTTGACCATATAAATTCACATAGAGGTTAGCATGCACATTTAAATTAGACATGTAGACTGGAGTACACAAACATTTTAAATTTACAAATGTTTTCCATGTTTTAACTGTTACAGCAAATAAGGCAGAAAAAGATCAACTGCGTTGAATGTGTTTTTACAACTCATGATGTCTCATAATTATATTTCAGGTCACTGTCACACAGAAGAATCCAGAGTCCAGATTTGAGGAAAATCTCAATCTGAGGCCAACAAAGTTGAGACCTGCTGCAACCAGAAAAGGTTTAAAAACATTTTTTTGCAGATGCCACATCCATATATAACATCCATGTATAACTGTAACTAGAATTTGAAAAAGTTGGAGGAAAGATGTGAATATAAATAGTTATCTTTTGTTTTTATAAAATAATATGAGCAAAGACCTGGTCATCTTTTCTGTTTATGTGAAAGTCAAGCACTAAAAGCAAGGTTTGTTGAAGTAATTGCTCCCAACTATATTCCTCTCACTGTGCCAATTCTATTCCTTGTGTGTCTTGAGTAGAGAGTAGTAGAAGATCAAAATTAGCAGATGGAGTAAATGGGGAAAGTTTGGAACAATACAAGAACAACAACGAGACTTTGTTACTACAGGTAAGGAACCACTTTCTTGATGGATTTATGTGCCATATTATCTCACAAACTTGATGTTTTTTTTAACTGTTAAAATCATAGAAAACTGCAGTATTTTTTTCTTCTTTTCCTAGTTGTCCGCATTCACATGTTTTTAGAGATGAGTGTACAAAGTTTGTATTTTGATTATTCTGTTTTTCATATTTCCAGGTGGAGGCGCTGCAGGCTCAGATGCAGGAACAAACCCGTCTGACCAAAGAGCAGATCGAGTCTCTGCTGGAGGATCGACGGATTAAAACAGAAGAGGCACAGGCACAACAGCAGAGAGACCAGCAGTGCATCACAGCTTTGACAGACAAGTGAGCCAGATACTGTTTATGATGTCTGATGTCCTTTTCTAGTTGTATAATACTACTGTGTGACCAACAGCCAAGTGTAGTTTTTTTGTACTAATGGTCTCTAATCAAATCTAACATCCTCTCATATTTGACACCTCAGGCTCCAGCGAACCCAGAACCTGTTGTATGAAAGCACCAGAGATTTCTTACAGCTCAAGTTTGATACACGGGCTCAAGAGAAGAGCTGGATGGTGGAGAAGGATCGGCTGCTAAGGGACCTGGACTCATGCCATAACCGTCTGAGAAAGTCCGGGTCTGCTGGTCCTGACCTGGGACGAAGGTGGCAGCCCAGCAGCAGCACCGCTCTGCTGCTCCCTCGGCCTCCGCCAGAGTCACAGCAGACACACAAGGAGGAGCTGAAGGTAATCTGAATATGTTATATTATACACCTTAATAAATATTTCCTGCTGTACTATAATAAAGTAATGTAAATACTTCCAAATCAAATGCTCTTTTTGTATATATTAAACTATCTCATCAGGTAATGCAGGAGGATCTGAAGCAAGCTCACCGTCTGGCTGAGATGTACAGGGAGCAGTGTATTACTCTGGAGACAGAACTGTCTCAAATCAGAGAGGAGGGGGACGTGGGCAGGGAAATATTCAAGGTACACTTGTTTGACTGATTTGTCTGTCTGTAAAATCCTTTGATTTGATTGATCGCATTTTACCACAGTCCCAGGTTTCTTGTTACTAATATTTTCCAATAACTAAGTCTTTATGTGTGCAGGAGCGTTCAGAAAAAATGGCCAAGCGTCTTCAGCTAATGACTCAGCGATATGAGGCGCTGGAGAAGAGGAGGGTCATGGAAGTGGAAGGCTTCAAGGCGGACCTGAAGCACCTCAGACAGAAACTCAAAGAAGTAGAAAAACAGCTCCTAAAGGTAAAAGACAGAGGGATTGCCCAGTAGATTACTAGCATATCAATACTTAACCCCCCCTTATGTGTTATGTTAATAGCTTGTGATGTAGAAGAAAACGAAAATGAGAAATAATTTGACAAGTGTCCCTGCAACCTTGATTTTGGAGAATTAACATTTAAACTGTTTTAAGTGTTTATGTATTTACTGAGATATTTTTTGTGTGTGTGCGTTCCAGGTAACCCTGAATATTGGGCCCAACCAGGACCTGGCTATTCTGCATGAAGTACGCCAGACCAATACTAGAACCAAGAAGGTTCAGGGTGAGCTGATGGCGCTCAAGGCTAAGATATATGGACTGGAAAACGAGCTGCGATTTAGCTGAGCAATGAATGTTTGTGTAATGTCTAAACAGCTGTGAATTTTTATTAGCTTTATCTGAGTGTGTGTTCGTGCTTCTGTGTTTAATACAGAAACGTGTATTAAAATTTGAAATTTGACTTTTTATTTTATTTTGTACCAATAAAGATTTTTTTTTGTTAGTCACTTCTTAAGAATCTATTAACACAATTAAGATTTCTGAAAAGCTCCCACCAAAATACTCTTTAGTCGGTCATCTTACTAAGTACAGATACACACAAATCTGTTCTCAGTTTTTTGGATTTTTCCTCTCTCTGATTTTTCTGGAATTTTGAATCATTTGAACATTTATTGAAATAAAACCATGTGAGAAGTTTAGAGGGTAAATCACTATTTGGTGGAGCTGTTAATAACTCATAGACATCTGAAGTGTCAAAAGCCAAGAAGGTGGGAGACTGCTGGTTTCATCTTTAACAATGTGTTGCATTGAAAAGCTTGTTATATCATCCATTGTGTCAAATCTTCATCTGAAATTTAACTAAAGCTGTCAAATAAATGTAGTGGAGTACAAAGTACAACATTTTCTTCTGAAATGTAGTGGAGTGGAAGTATAAAGTAGCATCAATAGTATTCAAGTGAAGTACAAGTACCTCAAATGTGTACTTAAGTACAGTAGTTGGGTAAATGTAAATAGCTGACAATTTCTGTAAAGATTACAGGCACATCCGTATTTTTGTGTTGTATAATGATGCAGTGTTGCAACTATTTTCCAGATTTTATTTATATATTTTTCAGTAGTGCTACAGCTATCTTAAGGATTTGTTGGGAGAAATATTTAATCTGCTGTATGTAAAGTGCTCTGCAGGATATTCATAATTCTATGAAGTTAGCATGATTAATAATTTGACATGTTTTTTTTTTTGGTGTGACCTCTTGACTTGCACCACTCGAGGGGAAACTCTTTCTATAGACCGATCAAATACACTGATTTATTTTCTTTCTAGAGGAGACAAATATTTACTGATACATTTATACTAGCGCTCTTAAACACACATTTAATATCTTTATTTGCTTATGTCATTATAATAATTTTCTGAATTATATTTGTTTTTCACGTATACAAATTGGATCAGATAAAATTAATGTTTCTGTTTTCTAACCGATATAAAACAGAATCAGTTCACCCTGACTAAGGGCTATAAAAATGCTACAGTTAAAATGATCAAAATCATACTCTAAATAAATAATATTCCGTTTAAAAACGTTGTGTTTATAATGTTGAAAGTGATAACTTAAATATGCTGGTTAAGTTTCATTTTTAACAGAGTGATTCAGTTTCATTTATACGAAACTGTTTTGAAGCGTTTCCGGTGAGTAATGTAACCGGGTCTCGTGTCTGCGCATGCGCACACGAGACCTCAACATAGCTGCGCTATTTCATGTGTCATTTGCACTGAAAGATCGCAGCTACACTCACAGTATGAAGGGATAGCAGCAGATAATATTGATCCTGACTGTTTGAGATACCATGACCCATTTCGTCTTCAGTCGTCAGATTTGAGGAGGAGGCAGCTACCTTTAGCTCAGCTGTGTGATTTACTGTCTCTTGTTTACCCGCTTTCACACACACACACAGACACACACAGACAGAGAGATGCAGAGAGTAAGGTCTTTGAAAACTGGTTGGCAGCTGCTGAAATCAAGCTGTGAGGGAGCAACAAAACAAGCCAACACCTCGCCTTCGATCTCAAGAAAGTATAGCCATGTAAGTAAATACTTTATTCAAACTTTATTTAAATGAAGATGAAAGTGAGTGAAGAAAATTGCATGCACTGTTTGTGTTTTACCTACTGTCTTATCCTATTGTACTTTCTTTCCTAATCTGTCACATTAAATGGTTAAAGAAATGTAACAGTAGGACAGAAACACTGAAGCTAATCACAGCACACACACACACACACACACACACACACACACAGAGAGGGATGATTACTGGTGTGTAATTTAATAGTAATAAAAGCATCAGAATATAATCTAGTAGAATGAATATGAATAGATGGTGAATAAAATGACTTTAAACAACAATGTCTTTAAACAATACTCACATGTCCATGTTTTACTACACCACACATTTACAACCGTAGTAATAATTGCTATCTTGTTCACTCATCAATGAGTTTTCTAGTCCAGTAAAACTCTGCAGTGTGTAATTTGTATGTTTTGGGAACAAAGTCTGGTCCCTGTGTGAGGAGTGACAAGATCATGACGAGTGTTCAGCCTGTAGTATCACAGCCGGTTAATGAATAACCTCGTGTTTTCACCCTGCACATGCTGCCGCTCTCTGGCCCAGCTCCCTCCTCCTCAGGGTCCGAACTCCTTTGGACTCCTCTTTGACATTGACGGCGTGCTGGTCCGGGGCAGGACACTGATACCTGCAGCCAAGCAGTGCTTCAGGAACCTGGTGGACCGCAATGGGAAATACAAGGTGCCTGTGGTGTTTGTCACCAATGCTGGGAACTGTATGAGGCAGACCAAAGCTGAGCATCTGTCTCATCTGCTTGAGGTGGAGGTAAGCTGAACGTGTTTTAAACCACTGTGAATATTTTCAGTTTACTTTGTCTTATTTCTTCTTCTTCTTCTTCTCTTCTCAGGTGTCTCCAGACCAGGTGATGCTGTCCCACAGTCCTTTGCGAATGTTCACCCAGTTCCACAAAATGTGCGTGCTGGTCTCGGGACAGGGTCCTGTTGAGGAGGTGGCTCACAAGTATCCTGTCTTAAATCACCGACTCGTGCACTCTCTCTGCATGTTGACCTTTTAAAAGGGTGCATGTTCTGTTTATTCAGTGTACTTTTGTTCCACTTTGTTATCAGTATTTAATCTTGTACCCTTTGTTCCCTTTGGTTCCTGACTGTCTCAATGATGCCCTTTCACAGATTTCATCTGTTTTGTATTAGATGGTGGGAGGGTTTTTTTTTTTAATCATATGGGCTTTGTCATTAAGTTATTGAGTCAAAATGTCGATAGATGTAGCTATATTATGCAATTTTGACAATAATCCACAGGCTCTTCCTTTTTCTTGTTGTTGCTTGAGATGTGAGCAGCAATTCAGTCTGAAACTGGGCTATGACTAGTCTAAAAATTATAGATGTATAGAAACAGTTTAAAGATTGCCAGCAGCTTGGATTTGTGATCTTTTTGTTAGACAGAAGTATTTTCTTTACATGTGTTTTGTCGCTCGTAACTCCCGTTCATGTGTGTTTGACTTAACCCACTGAACTTCAGCCTGGGCTTTCAGGATGTTGTTACTATAGATAAACTCAGAGAGGCGTATCCTGTTCTTGACGTTGTGGATCACAACAGAAGGCCTAAAGACGGTGTAAGCTTTATTTTTAATACAAATATATGATAATATGCAGACAAAGAGTGCCACGAGACACCTTACCAACTCTGCATAATGTGTTACAGATTCCACCCACCAAAGGTTTACCCCCAATAGACGGTATGTTTCCACACATAGTCAATGTTGTGGCCAATTTATAATGAACATGGGTATGGCTGTCTTCTTCACCTGTTTGTTCCTGCAGCCGTCATCTTATTTGGTGAGCCAATCAGATGGGAGACCAACCTCCAGCTCATCATTGATGTCCTGCTAACCAACGGAAACCCAGACAATACCTGGAGTTCGATGCGGTACCCTCACATCCCGGTGCTGGCCTGTAACATGGACCTGCTGTGGATGGCCGAGGCGAAGAATCCCAGGTACAGTAAATGTGTGCCATTTTTACACATTTACAGTGTTACTGCAGTGTTATCACACTAAATTAACCTGTCCCACAGGTTTGGTCATGGTATGTTCCTGGTGTGCTTAGAGAGCCTGTACAAGAAGGTGACCGGCTATGAGCTGAAGTACGAGGCTCTGATCGGTAAACCCAGTGTGGTGACTTATAACTATGCTGAGCTGCTGATCAGACAGCAGGCTGAGAGACTTGGCTGGAACACACCTGTGAAGACACTGTATGCTATAGGGTGAGTGACATCACACTGTTATCTGTTTTATCTAAAAAAAAGGCATTGATATGTATTTAAACCTCCTTTTAATGTTCTTTTGTGCACTTATCTCTTATTTCTAGTGATAACCCCATGGCTGACATATACGGCGCCAACCTCTATAACCGCTACCTCCAGTCTTCTCGCCGCATTAAGGCCCAGGTACAAGCTAAGAGTGGCGGAGGAGGTGCAGATCCCCTGGCAGAAACTGTTGATGATGCCCCTAAAATGACATCAGCAGAACTAGGCGGGGCGTCAAGTACGTACGGGGCAGAGGAGGATCTCCCCGAGGGATGCAGCTCTATCCTGGTTTGTACAGGAGTGTACAGCAGAGACCAGCAAGAGCTGCCCTCGGACACAACGCACACCGTCACCGAGCAGCGCATTTTCCATGGCCACAGGGACTTTCGCTTTGACCCCAGCCTCACACAGCCGTCCTTCGTGGTGCAGGATGTAAAAGAGGCGGTGGAGCTGGTGTTCCAGCAGGAGGGCTGGCCGCTGGAGTAGGATGAGTGCCTGAGCTTCATCTTATAATTTCATAACTGTCAAGCTTTTACAGCCCTTAATTGGTAGTAGCAGAAGTGGCAGGTTCTTCTAGATTTTCATAAAGTGCCATAGGGTCAGCTACAAAAAGCAACAAAATGCATTTTTAATACTAATCATAGGATGGTTACTGACATTTTAAGTCGGTCATGCATGGTAGTGTTTGTTTGTAATGGCCCTTAGTTACTGCATATATTCAAGTTCAGTTTTAGGTGTTGAGTTGCATACATTTTTACTGCATTTGGACTGTTGTAGTGTATCTGTTCATGGACGAGAGTTGAGAGACATTGTTCACACATAGTTACACCGTAAGATGGATAATCCAGAAAGAGCACTAAAACGTCACATCTGCTGGTCTGTGACAATAGTGTCATATTGTCCTGCTAAATATGTAATGATTAATCTTTGCACAACAGTCTACCTAACTGGGTCATCTTGCCTTTCCAAAATATACCCACCACTCCCACCCCAGGTCTTATAGAGATCAGTTCTGCTGTTTCTTTGTTTGTTTGAACCGCTATCATATTTCATCTTGTTTTATTTTGAGCTAGGGTGACACCACTAATGCTGATGAGATTAAGTTGCCAGGCTTCAGTTTAGTCCCTCATGAATTTAGATTTTACCATTAATCAATGGCGCAGTCATTGTATTTTTAAAAATGTAGTCGAATTTCTTACGATTGTCAGAGTTATACGAAGTATCACAGAAATGGAAAAGGTGCTTTTTTTTTTTGTGCGACACGGAAAACATTTTAACATATGGTTAATGTGTATGTCTATTATTACTTCTATGGGAGAACATACTTTTTACAAAAATTAGAAAAATTTCATAAGCTGTTTGTTATATTTGTAACCGACAGGTATAACAATTTAGCATTTGCGGGTGACAGATTGAAATGAAAACTGTAGAAGTCTGGTAATGGTATACGCCGTACTGTATGAAATAATTAAACAAATGGTTTGTCCAGTGAAAACATTGTGTATACTGTCAGCTTATCACAGAGTCCTTTAGCACAGGTGTGGTTTGTAATGCTTGAATCATTGTCACATTCACCAGCTCAGAATATTACAAACTATATTTGATAAACAGCCTACATGTGAAACCTTTGTTACTACACACACACATACATATTAAAAGTCAAAACAAATACAAAATGTATATTCAAACACACAGAATACAACTTCTTTCCTATAACTCAAAGACACACACAGGTCAAAGACACACTTTCTTTCACACATTGTTGCTTCAGTTCCCTCAGCACCCACACTTTTTATCTGAGGACTCAATACCAGGAACTGGGTGTGAGTTGTCGTTTAGCATGAATTGAGGTGAACCTTGGGAGGCTTCATCCATAACGGTCATGCCATTACGTGCTAGTAGCTCCCGGGCCATGAGGATAAAGGCTGCCTCCACGTTTTGTGCCTCTTTGGCTGACGTCTCCAGGGCAGCCAGCGCTCTGTTGTTTTCTGCCAGAGTGCACGCATCCTCGAACAACACCTGCCTCTGAGCGTGGAGGTCTGACTTATTACCTGCAAAATAAACGGAAGAGGAGCAATAAAACTGGGATTCTAACTAACAATTACCTTCATCATTGATCTGCCAATTATTGCGCAGATTAATGGTTGTCAATAAAGAATCAGAAAATAGTGAAAAATGCTATTCAGAGCCCTCGAGTCTATAAATTATGTTTTTAGGGTTTAAAAGCCAACATGAAACCAACCTATCACTCGTCTTACCAATGAGTATCAGTACCACACTGGCGGCTCCGTACTGCTCCACCTCCCTGATCCAGTGGGAAACAGATTCAAATGTGCTGCGACGTGTGATGTCATAAGCCACTATTGCCCCGTGGGCACTGCGGTAGTAACTCTGGGTTATGGTGCGGAAACGCTCCTGTCCTGCTGTGTCCCACACCTGCATCTGCAATAAAGCACAAGGACACAAATCAATCAATCCAGCATGGATGAAATAGTTACAGAATGTAGGTTAAATATACTTCTTTTGGTTATTTTGATCTGCTGTTGACTCTGTTGGAAAATGATCAGTCCTTTTTTGAACAAAGTTTGTCTAAAAATAATACAAACCCCAATTAGCATAACAAGACACCCACTCAGTCAACAAAATCAACACACCCAGAAAGCTAACAGATGATATCATTCAAAAGACAGCCACTCTGAAAAACTGATGAAGTGAAATAAGCAAAGGGATTATTTACTGTTAATACAGAAATAAGCACACGGACACATCTCACAACTTAACTTTTTTTGTTAATAAATAAAACAATACACAACCCAAATCCTCAGATCACACGTGGTCTGTTATGACTGATGAAGACTGAACTGAGATGAGCAAACAAAAAACTGAAAATGAGAGAGGTAAAAAAAAGAACACAGTGCATGTCTCCTACCTTCACCTTCTTGCCGTCAATATCCATGGTACGAACAGTAAAGTCAACCCCGATGGTGTTTTGCTGCTTCTCAATAAATACTCCAGACTTGAAGCTCTGGACAACACACGTCTTCCCCACATCTGAGTCCCCAACCAGGATGATTTTAAAAAGGAAGTCGAAAGAGTCCTCAATCTCTGGCCCTGCAGACTGCATGGTGAAAAAATATATGTACACACACAGAGACACACAAAAACCCTGCTAGATACAAGACTTCTGTGTCTCTTTGCAACAGAACTGGTTCCTTGAAAGTTGTGTCAAAAGTAATCGTGACTATTTACAGTCTCATCCTTGTCAGAAAAGGTTCATAACAGCTAGAATTACAGTTCATGATGCTCCAGGTGATTATGTGTGATTCACAAGTAAAAGTCTCCCAGTGAGAGATTTAAAAAAAAAATTCAAAACAGATATGCAGTTATACAAGGAACAGTTTGGAAACTTGAACAAACCGTGTGAGGGTTGCTGTAAATAATAAACAATTTTACAGTTAAATCTGATTACATTCCAAACGCTTGTTTCTTCTGTCATTTTTAACCCTACCAGCCACACACAGGCAAAAATCAAGTCCAAAAATAACTTGATTATCCCATAGTGGAAGATTTAAATTCCTTTTTTTCCAGGACAACACACGAGTCACCATCGCGAAGCTGTGTTTCTTCATCTTGTACTTGTTTCCATGTCTGTTACACTACCAGCCTTCTTTCTGAAGTCTTTAACACAAATGTAGTCTGTACTTCTGCCCTTTAGATCGCCCTCTACACCTCTCCCTCACTCACTTTCATTCTGGGACACATTAAGACACGCCTCCTACCTGTCTTGGTAGGTGTGATCTCCAAGCACCAGCCCACCTGCACCACTGCATCTTGGGATATAGGTTTTCTATTCAGGCTTTGGGAAACAATGGGAAGAGGCAGAAATAAAATGACCTCAGTGACCTGAAACATAATTTATTACCAAAAGCTACGGCAACTATTTGTAGATGTTATGTGTTACTGTTTGTTTTATGAGTAATTGGTTAATACTTACCATATTCTCTAAAATCAAAAGGTACACAGATAGTCATCTTACAAAGACAGGTTTTTCTTACAAGGCTCACTGTGCAAATATCTTCAGGCAAGCAGGCAAACCACTCCTGTTGCAGTTTAACTACTCATACGGGAATGTAAACATTTGACGTCTTTGTCTTAGCAGGTGTACTTTGGATCCCAGAATGATTTTTTTTTTAATGCTCTAACGTAATAAGTCATTATCAGCCCTCCTCACTGACTGCTGTCAACTCACACATTCCACAGCAGTCAACAGCAGAAAGGGGTCAAGTGTAGAAAACATAAATACTGAAACACAACAGGCAAAGATATGACAAATATAGACTTAGACATATTAATCAAACAAAGTGTAATTCAAATAATTTTACCTCAGGCTTCATACATTGACATCACAGTGAGTTGTTAAAAGGCAGAATGAGCATACTGCTCTGAATCTGAATCAGTCTTTTCTCTCTCTCGCTTTCTCCACCCCCTCGCTTGTTTCTGTCGTCATCTCAGCCCACAGAAGAACAAGGCACAGCTGGACACAGAACAGTGTGTGTCTGCATGTGTGCATGTGTGAGAGGGGCACTTGACCCAAGTGAGGTCTATCTTTGGCTGTGACCACCAACCACCTTTCTGTTGTGTGGCTGTGCCTTATTAAATGCAGTGAACTGTGAATTTGTCCACCATTTACTGAAGTAACAAAGACACAGACAATTTGATTAATAAAAAGTACAACTTATACTATATTTATCACATTCATAATGATTCAATTTAGGACCCACACTTTTAGTTGTACAGCCATGACAAAGTCTATGCTAGATGTTGTTATGATATGGAAACAAAATGATCAGAACAAATTACAAACACATCAATCATGTAAGCATTCAAAAACCTCAACATTAAGACATCAAACTTCAGCTACTGCATCATTATAAAATTGCTCCAGTGTACAAACCATATATAGCAGGAGCAGTGGTGTAGATAAGTCCGGATGGTTTCACATTTTGAGCTGTTACTAAGCTATGATATCAAGATCATCGAGGTCATCTCCTCTGCAGCGACTGCGCTGTGCTCACAGTGTTTCTGAGTCTAAAAGCAGTGCTGGAGCTTTGTTGGCTTTTTCTCTGTTTCTGAGGTTTCTTGTTGGCTGTCTTATTCGGTGATGTTTCTGGAGGAGGAACATGAATTGGCTTCCATGGGATCGGGTTGTAGAAGCTGGGTGATGGATAGGATTTGTCATAGGGACCTAGAAGACATTAAACCCATACAAAGCAAATTAAACTACAATCACATGTAAAGCATTTGGGATGGAAAAACACTTATTTTTACACTTTTCTTGTATAACATGAAACATCAGACATAAATATAGTTGTATTTAGTTATATGGTTAATCCAAAAATTGCAAAGCACAGTTAATAATTCCCAGATAACTGAAATGACCTTACTTGTTGGGTAACAAGGTGATTTGGGACTCGCTCTACTTTTTTCATTGGCTCTTGCCAACCATTCCTTAAACTTCTCCTCTGCCCTCTTACGGCGCTCTCTCTCCTGCTCCTCCTTCAAGGTTGCTTCCTCCTGTCAAAAAATGGCTCATAATCAGCTTTCCCTCATGAGCAATAATGATATTTAACACTAGAATCTTTCTATAAGAAGGAAAATAACTGTAAACAATCCACATTACTTTGTCCATCTTTTCTTTTTCTACTTTTTCATGGTTCTTCTTCTGCAGCCAGTCTTTGTACTTCTGATGAGCTTTCTGTTCAATCTCCCTCTGTTTTTCCTGCTGCCTCTGTATCTCCACCTCCTCTTTGCGCAGTTTTAGAAGTTGCTCCTGCTTTTCCTTGGATTACAGGAACAAATGCATAACAGGATTGACAACAGGAGATAACTGCAGCATTTCTGTATAATTGCACATAATTCTGCCAAACTACGGTCAATATGTGATGCTTTGTATGATTTTACTGAATTTAAAGAAGGAATTTTCTACCTGCTCTCTTTTAATCTTTAACCATTCTTGTATCTTCTCATCGATGACAATCTTCTTCTGTTCCTGCTCCCTTTCTTCTTTTTGTTTTTTTTCCTTGAGTAAGCGCTCCTTATCCACAGAAAATATAATATAGATGTTAGATATTCAGACCAGATGTATTTGTGAGAAGAAAGTTTAGGAGGAAGTAATAAAAATATTGGCCTTACAGGTGCACACAAAAACAAAGAAAGGAGAGAAAATAAACACTTTGTAGTTTTAGTGTGACAGAAATGATAAGTAACAGCAGCTTACCTCCTCTGATTTCTTTTCCAATTTGAGACGGTCCTCTTTGGCTTTGTTCACCAGCCACATTTCCCAAGCACTGAGAGTAGGTGACGCTGCAGACACCACAGCTGTTCTCAACATCTGCTCTGAAGGTGTTCTTGGTAGCTCACATCTAGAAAGAGAAAAACAGATCTAATAATCACACATATTCTACTCTATACTTACATGTTGTCTGAATCATGTGGTCTACAGCTTTAGAAGAGAAAGTATCTGTAACTTTACCTGACTGGTGAAACGGTGAGTCTTGAGGCGTCGCTCTGTCTGTGTGGTGAGGTCTGCTGAGCTGGATTGTGCTCCGGGTCTTCATCACTATCAAAACTGTCGTGATAGATGGGAGAAAGTAGGGAGAATGTGTCGTCGTCGTCGGATAGGACGCCGTCGTCCATGCCATTGGATATGTGGAGGTCTTTTCCCCGGCTAGACTTAACCGGAGTCGAGCTGAAGCCCTTGGACGCAGAAGCAGGAGACGTCGGCATCCTCCCTCCAAACATTACGAGCCGATCTGTGCTGCGGAACACACGGAGTCGAAACATGTAAATGTTTTCTGTACTTTACTGGTGTTTGTGTGTTAACTAATATCAAAGAAAAAGTCCAATAACGATAAATCAGTTAGCTCGTGTCTAATGCGCATATCAACAGATTTGTATCACCGGTGGTTAGCTGAGTTATGCTAGCCTTAGCATTGGGAGCTAACTACTAACAGACAGTCAGCTAACTGGGCGTTAATATGACTATTGTCTATCGTGCTACCGAACAGTTAATGCTACCTCTTACCGCTGTGTAAGTGTGCAGTGCTCCAGCTTGTTGTGAATAAGCGTTTATTACCGTTTTGTCTCTATTGTTCGTCTCTTCTTTAACGCCTAAACTGATTTACAAAAAACTTTTTTTCCCATGATACACCACGCCCCCACGCTTAACACACCGGACGCCGTTTCTGTAACCATGGTGACGTTTTACTCTTCAGAGTTTCTATTTTTATTCTGCAACCAGAGAGAGGGGAGGGGTATTTCCTGTAGGTTGTCTACAACAAAATAGTTTTCTTGTCATCTGTCATTCATACCTTATTGTATATTTAAATTCCCACCCATCAAGCAAATTGTGTTTAATAATTTTATAGACCTCAATGGCGGTCTTCTTAATTATGTGTTATAGGCCTTATTATGTTATTATTGTAGATTGTATATTTTGGCAAAAAAATCCAAAAAATAATCTTACAGAAATCCTTTTACAATTCATCAGCAAGACCACTGATATCTCTATTCCTACTTGGCTGGAAAAAAACAAAACAAAAAAAAAAACATGACCTGTTATGCAACAGACTGGATTTATTTGATTGTATTTTGGTGTTAAACATCTCTGAAGGTAAATTAGAGGTATGTTCTGGGATGTGTAAGAATGTTTATTACTAATATTGTAAAACTACTGGGATTACTTACGCTAGTTAAAGAGAGATACCACTGATTTGGTATCAATTCATGTGTTTTATAACTGTTAGGATGTGATTTCTGGGGTTTAGATACAGATACTGTTATTCTGTTCAGTGCTTGTCCAGGCTGTACATCTGACAATCAGTTTACTGGATATTGTAATAAAAGTTATTTGTTGTCTAGCAGCTCTGACCCTGTTGATGTTAACCTGCTGATGCACTTCGTCTCACTCCCACTTAACATTATCAGTCTAATTACCACAGGCGTGCCAAAATGAGTTTACACACTGGAGGGCTGCTTTCACAGAGCGCTGTGGTATTTTGTGAGTCTTTGTTATAGCCTGCTGCACTAAATTAATTTTTTGTTGTTTTATGAATTTCAACGATGAAGCCTACTGCTTCGAAAGCACTGCGTGTTCTTGAGTTATAGGATAGATTATAATTTAATCTATGATTATACATTGCAGACAATTACTCTTTAACAATTTAAAAGTAAACAATGTGTACAGCTAGAATACAGTAACATTGTATAAGTCATTCAGGAAATGATCTTGAAAAATGATCTTGTTGGTAATCATATAAATATTTCTGGGATGCTTTCTAAGTAGTTTCCATCCATCACTCCTCCTGGGATATAATATGTCAGATCCCTGTAAGGCGTCCACAGTTCTGAGTAAGATGATGACACAGGAGCATAATCAGTCTCCAGCACGTGCAAAATGCACGTAGGTGTGTCTGATCCTCCGTGTCTCTAGCCCAGCTCCAGAGTCACATCAAAGTGTGGGATTCCAGCTGTGGCCTCTGTTGGTCCAATCCTCAAATGGTAAGGTTTACCATTCAAAGCTCTGCGCTGACTACATCCAGCCTACCAAGGAGCCCAGCAGCCAGCTCGCTGGGTCGGTGGGATGGTGGCAGGAGACCTTCAGAGATTGCCCAAGGGCAGTAACCATCTGCGCCGGCTCTCCCAGACCCCTCATCTAGACCAGAAACCAGCAGGAAAGTCCCGCAAGAAGCTCCAAGTTATCATTTGTGTGCTGCTGGTGGAGCTGTGTGAGAGATTCACCTTCTTTGGCATTGTATGCAACACGATTCTCTTCTGCACAGTGAAGCTGGGCTACGATAACTATCTGGCTGCGACAGTCAACCTTTGCTTTATAGGAGCCAGCACTCTGACCCCTGTTCTGGTTGGGTGGTTCGCAGAAACCTGCTTAGGAAGGACAAAGGTGCTCTATTTGTGTGCTTTCCTTCACTTCTTTGGTAAGTGGCATAAATGTTTACAGATGGTGTCTGATATGAAACATCTTAGACAGTATTTTTCTGTTACTACCTACTGCTTATCAAATTAATCTGCTTATCAAATTTATCCTTAGTGCAAGCTCATTTTGAGAGTGTAAGTCATTTGATTAAGGTGTTTAGTCATGACTCTGCTCCTCATGGTTACATTCTTGTTTGAAGTCTTGCTGCAACCATATGCCATGACCATCTGTCATGTACTTTCTAGGCACAGCCATGTTGCCCGTGGTGGCTTTCCCCTTCGAAGACTTCTACATTGACACTCATCATATGACCCACCAGTTGGAACGACGGGAACAGCAGATCCTTTTCTACACTGGCCTCCTGGCTGCTGCGCTGGGCATCGGTGGCATCCGGGCTATCCTCTGTCCCATGGGAGCGTACAGTCTGCAGGGCTACAACCAGCACCAGCTTCTGTCCTTCTTCAACTGGTGGGTGTGTTGCCTTTGGTCAGTTATTTAGCTAATAATCATACTTGACACTTTATCATTATTTTTAAAAGAAGTCCATTGCAGTATTTGCAGTTCAGTAATTCTGCAGTGCCTTTCCTTTTTGGAAAGAAGACTACAACAATGATTCGCCACTAATAGGACTAGAATGTATCATCGGATAGATCTGATTTTTTGATTATAAGATGTTTTTTGTGCAAAGCTGACATTTGAGGGCAGGTGAGTTTGTGGAATTTCCAACATTGAACGGTTCATCGTCTGGAGAGAATAAATGTGTGCAGGAAATGTCAGAACAATCTGCTCAAACGTTGTGTTAGTGTTTAACATCACTTAAGTATAACTGGGAATTATGGGTCACACTTATCTATGTAAAATATATACTAAACTAATGGAAATGTTGCCATTAACTGTGATAACGTGTACTTTGACCTACGTCTGGCAAAACTGCTAAATATTCATACTAAATGTGATAAAAGTCAGTCGGTTGTTGGACGAACCAACATCCGAGATTGACTGATCAACTAATACTACTATTCTTAGTGGTACAAATATTATGTCATTTAGTGTCTTGCAAGTTAGCTGATGACATCTGAAATCAGTTAGTTCATGTTACCATGAAATGCCTCATGTTTGATGACTTTGTTTTTTTATTTTTATGTTAAGGTTCTACTGGTTGGTCAACCTGAATTCCACTGTTGTGTTTCTGGGTATTGCTTACATCCAGCAGTCTGTGGCCAAAAATCTGGGTTTCCTTATTCCCTTCACCTCTGTGCTGCTGGCACTCATTGCCATACACATGATGCGCAACAAACTCACCTACAAACCAAAGAAAGGTAACAAACATAGGAAAAAAGAGACACACAGAAACAGCTATAAATGCTCGCATAGTGCAGGATCTGTTTGTACTCATAAATATACTGTGTACACACCACACTAACATTAACTTGTTATGGCTCACACACCAAATAAATACTTCTTATTTTCATCACAGGGGGATCCTTATTGACCACACTGGGAGTTTTTCTAAACTCCATCAAGATGTGCTGCCTTCACTATCGCCATCTGAGTGGAGATGTGGCATCTTGGCTGGATCGGGCCAAAGAGAACAATGGCGGCCGTTACAGTGAGACACATGTAGAGAACGTCAAAGTCCTGGCCAAGCTCTTCCCTCTTTATGGGCTTCAGCTGCTGTACAGAGCCTGCATCACACAGGCAGGTCACTGGGAATATAATGGATCTTGATTGCAAAGAATGAAGGAGGTTCATCCCTATGTTTTATCATATGTTTCCTACAGATTCCTTCAGGTTACTACATACAGACGATGAACTCTAATCTTCACCTACACGACTTCCTGTTGCCAATTGGTGCCATGAATGTGATCAGCATCCTGCCTCTACTGTTGTTGGCCCCGCTAATTGAGTGTGTGACAACCTTCTACCTCTCCAAGGAAAAAACTCCTCTGGCACCCGCAAAAGTCATTAGTGAGTATTTCCATTCGCACACACGCACATCACCAGTAATGCACACATCGTTTCAATGTTTTCACCTAAATATGTCTATGTCTTTCTCACTCTCTCATCTTCCCTCTTCCCTCCAGTCATTACTTTCTCACAAACCCCATTCTGTAGCCCCCTGTCACATCACCCCATCCTGTCTATCCTCCCTTTACAGCTTTGGGACATGCATGTGCAGCTCTGTCGGTCCTGATGGCAGGTTTATCCGAGCTGCAGAGGAAAGCTTACCCGCTGGTGGAGCAGACTCTGTCTGGGAAGGTTCTGCAAGTGTCGTCCATGCCGTGTTTCAGGCTGGCTCCCCAGTACATCCTACTGGGTCTCGCTGAGGCGCTTGTGACCCCTGCATGTGAGTGAGAGACAGTCCAGTAAGCACAAATTTGATGATTTGCAGGTCAAAAGACATGTAGACATCTAGGTTATTAGCAGACAAATTTATCGTATTACATAAAAACAAACTGACAAATGACAAAGATGTCCTTGTCAGTTGCTGCCTTTTCCCAATCAGTTGATTTTCAAACATTTCTGCCGTCACTCCATCCATGGCAGGCTCCCTCATATCTTTCCATCTGACGCCGAGCCACATCAGAGGAATCTCGCTGCACTTCCTCACTCTGTCCTACGGAGGCGGCTGCTTTTTAGGAGCCTTCATCCTTCAGCTGGTGTACTTTACGTCAGGAGGTAAAAACAAATACCTCCATAAACAAAGGAATGTGACAGCGGATTGTGATTGAAAAAACACTTTAATTTTCATTAGAGTGATGCTATCAACAATAATGTAACCATAGTGATGCTCAATTATAGGTAACTTCTACCCAAACATACTGCATGATGGGAATCTGGAGAGATTCTTCTTCATCCTGGCTATATTGATGGCTATAAATACCTTTGTGTTTTGGAGTATATCGAACAGGTACAGTATTACATCTTACTACCTGTGCAATAATAGTTAATAATAGTTGCTTGCATATTTTTAGACATTGTTGGAAGAGCAAGGCAGATAACAGGTAAATGTATGGTTGAAAACCACATATTGCTGAAGAAACTGCAGTGAATAGATTTTTTTTTTACAAACATGAACTATACTGCTTTAAGATGGCTGAAAGTATGTTTTCTTCTTATCCATATTGTCCAGGTATATGGACCTGAGTGTGCAGGGCAAAGCACTGACCGTCAGCCCGCTAACTGAGAAGCTGCTGCGATACAAAGCATGTCTGCAGTTCTATGATACTGTGGATCGCTCCTACACAAACACCTCCATTGAATCTATTTTATGACCAACTTCATTATTATCTATACACCCTGTGGCGCTGGCGCTGCATGCAATGATGTCAAAGTTATATTAATGAAATATATAGAATGTACAATTTGTTTTTTAATCATTTGTGCGCATATCAAACGTTTTATTCATGTCACCACCATTTTGAAAGAAATGTTATTTTATTTGTGTCAATATAGGCTTAATTGTTTAGAGATACATTTGTAAATTTAAAAAAAAATGTTTAAAAATGTAAATACCAGCACACATAAATCAATTACACAGACATATCCTTTTTTAAAATTTGAATCTATGTATCAAGTTAAAGCAAAACTATTATTGCTATTTAAATACAAATTTCAACAATCAGAAATCAATAATTAAACATTGTCTTGATAATAATAATGATACATTTCTCAATGATTTTCTTTTCTTAAAAAATGTCCCCTTCACTGGAGAAATCAACCTGTATTTGTTGTTTGTGAATTATTAAATCTACAAGTACATAAATCTCTCTTATTCACACATGCATGTGCAAAACCTGCACATAAAACATCCATACTCTTCATTTTCTTTGTTATAAACATATTTGTACCCACTCCTGCAGCTCACATGTATAACAGTGTATTGGTTTAGATGTTGCATATTTTCAGCGTTGAACCTAAATCAATAGAAAACCCGAGATAGAGAGGTTCAGTGAATTTGGTCTTTGGTCTTTCTATCAGACAAGCAGAGACATGCTGCAACTGTGTTGGGATCCACCTCCACCATACTGCAGAATGCATCTTCCTGAATTACACTACTCCTTTCACCATCAAATTTCACCATTTAACATTGCATTGCGAAGAAAACAAAATAGTTTGTCTGTGTCATATTTATATATTTTAAAGGACTAAACGAGGAGATGAAGAAGAGAGGAGGAGCAGAGGAAACGTGAGGATACTTTCATGCGAGATTTGGGCGAAACGCGAGATTTTTTTTTGGTCGCCAAGGAAACGAGTGCAGCATTCGGTATCTTCGCAGTGTGTTTTTGTTTTCTCCTGGTGAAGTTTGTGCTAACCATAGAAGATTTCACACTATGGACTTGCCGGAGACGATCAGAAAACGTTTAGAGGACTTTTCTCGGAATGTGTTATTCGACCAGAGTCGGACTCAGCCTCTCTCAAAAGAGCATGACACGTTTTTACCGCACGGTAATCTCAAAAATGCAGCTGGCGTAATGGACGCATTAGCATTGTAGTAGCTAGCAAAGGGAAGGGTAGGGGTGGCTTTAGAAGTAGAATATTATGTTTACTTGAGCTTTATTCAAGCCGTGTTACTATCACGTGTTAAACATAGGCTGTTTGTCTTCTCCTTTGTGTCTGTTCTGTTGGGTCATTTTATTTTCAGACAAACGGGTTCTGTCCAGTCTCCAACTCCAGATGTCTCTGTTCTTTAACATGTGGTTCTTCCCCCTGTGGTGGATCAGTGAAACTGTGATGCTGCACCTCAAGGTAAGGCAAAAGTAGCTGGGAATGAGGAAGGTCGAGCAATATGAAAATAATAATGTCCAATATAAACATTGGATACTGTAAAGATTCAAGAGCTTTTACTGTCACATGCACAGCAACACACCAGGTGGCGACATTGAAGGCTAAGTTTGGCATTTTCAAGCTCTAGTTGCAATTCAATTCTGAAATAAAAATGATATAAATTAGAAAGATAAGAGAGATAAAATGATGAAATAATGAGATGAAATGCAAGAGACGATGTTATCTATAGTGCATCTGTAAGAATTGCAAAGTATCTTCCTGTCTATGCGAAACCTCTTTAGTCTCCTGAGGAAGAGGCGCTGCTTCTGGGTCCTTCAGCACCGACTCAGTACAAGTTGACCCGAGGAACCTGAAGCCGAGTCTCTCCCCAGATGTAGATGGGGGTGTGTGCTTCCTGTACCCATAATGTAATTATGATTACAAGAAAAGTGTAAGGGAATAATAAGACTCCCAAACTAAATTGGAGACAGTTTTGGCCCTCAACATGACCATAGTGGTCAGTCCTAAACTAAAATTCAGTTAAAGTAAAATGGATTATTATATTGTCCTAGAATAAATGGACTTGTGTTCTCTTAAATAAATATGTAAAATATATATAAAAATATGGAGCAGCCAAACTTTCAACTTTGTAAGTATCCTGAAGGCAATTTAGTTTGCAGGTACGGTGACAGTTATTTTACCAACCTTTGAAATATATCTGACTTTAAGTTTAAGTTAAGTTGGTATTAGCCAGGTGAAATGCCCCAGTATAGTACAAAAGCCCTGATATGTGTATTAAAACAAATACTATGATACATGTGATCAATTATTATGAATGACAGCTGGTCAGGTATTTATTTTTACCAGTATTTATTTCAATTGTTATGTTAGGACCTAGAAACAAGTAAAAAAAATCATGCCATAAAAGCCCACTTAAATACATTTCATTCATCTAAACTCATTTCATTTAACTGCATTGTTGTTATTGTCATTTCTGTCAGTATCCTGCCTTGCCAGAGTACTACAAGTTCATCCTTGTCACTGTCCTCATCCTGATGACTCTGATTGAGGCCATTAGACTGTATCTTGGTTATGCTGGGAACCTGCAAGAAAAGGTAGCGTCACTCACACAAACATAGTTGATGGATCAACACAACACATAAAAATGAAGAGAACATTTACTCCAGTGAGTGAAATTCAAATTCATGTAATGACTGTTTGTGGAAGGTCCCAGAGCTGGCTGGATTTTGGCTGCTGAGCATCCTGCTGCAATTTCCACTAATCCTGTTTCAGCTCTTCAATGAAGCTATTCTTATACAGCCCCTGGAGAGAGGCGTTCACATAGTTCTCGCCATTTTTATCCTCACACAGGTATAATTACATTCTTTTTATAAACTGTCTGTTGTAGTTTTACATCATATACAGCTTAAATGCAGGTTACACTGAACATTTTTTTAGTTCTTATTATTTGATAATTGTCATTTATTTAATTTAAATCTGTTTGATCTTTTTTTCCCCCCGAATGATCCAGGCCCTCTCTGGATTTGTTGCGCTCCGGGACATGGTCAGACACACAGAAAGCCAATTTCATCTCCGACAGTTTGACTGAATTCTTAAGCTCTGACTTCCCTCCTACATCAGGACTCCTCCTTCACCTCCAGGACTCAGAGACTGAAAACAAACCTCCTGCCCATGACTGATAATTAAAGAGAAAAACTAAACATATTTATTTTTTTATTTTATCAACTTTATATTCCATGAGATTGTATATTTTTGCAGTGTTGCAAATAAATAAAATCTACATTACATGCAACCTGTGTATCATTTATTAGCCAGCTAATTTATTCTATCACTGATATTGTGTTGGTGTACTCCAAGCATTAAGGTTTGTCATCAGTAAGTTTTGTTCTACATTTGCCAGAAAATAGCTAAACATATCATTAACGTTATAAAAGAAAACATTTTTAAAGAGTTAAACAATAGTATTAAAGCTTAAAGTAGACATAAATAAACATTAAACAAAGATTGCCATTTGAGAGTAGTTTTTAAGACTTTTACACAATAGTTTCACATCTTCTTTCCATATAACATAAATTTAAACCTGCACCATGTTATTTGTGTAAATGAGATGATCATGTCCCAGCCGACCTGTTGGAAGTTCTAGTGAAAATCATATTCCTCTTCATTCATCAGAACAGGTTCATTTCACTGTCCAGAGACTAGAGAGAATAAAAAAATTCTCTTTAGATCACATATTATAAATATTGTGACCTACAGTTGGAAAGACTGGGATGGTCTTGTGATTCCTCAGGAGCTGTACTTATTAGGCCTTTTCTTCCAGAGCGATAGTGCCTGATGTCCTTAGTCTGAAGCCTACCAGGAGTGTCACTCTGTGGACGTGGAGGTTCCAACTTCATGAAGCCTGAATGCTTTGACAGAGGGGGTAAAACACCCTTTTTCATTCTGTCTCCTAAAGTCCTATTGCATAGCCTGAGGAAATTGAGAAATGGAGCACATTAAAAGAGGTATAATCACATCACTAATATTACAGATTATTTCCCATTTCTTTAAACTGCAATGGCAATGTAAGCATTTAATGAAGAGTGATACACCAACAGATAAACGTGGGTTGATCAGTGACAGAAGGTGACCCAAGTGATCAAGAAAAATCACAATAAAAATGAATTTACCCTTTTCCTCGTGTGTCTGTGCCCCTCAGCGCAGGCACACACAGGCTGCTGCGTGCTTCAGATTGTCTCAGGGGGATGTGAGGAGTGAGACCTCTGTGGTTCTGCTCTCCAAAGGGTTTACATCTCAACAATGACAAGCCCACTAAATAAATTACAGGTAAAGAAGAGGAAAATATGAGGTTAGCTAACAGTGATCAATGAATGATCCTTTTTTAAATTGTATCCCCACAAAAAGCATACTTTTAGTATAAAACTATATAAGAATAATATGAGAACATATGAAAGGGTAACCTTCTGTGGAATCTCCTTCCTGTTCCTCAGTCTGCCATTTAGTTCTGTTCAAGTCTGCATGTGAGGTGGATGAATCCTCAGGCACAAAGTAATGTTCGGACACCCGTAAAGAATTTCTGTCTGTGTAAATATGACAGTGGTTGAAGTTGTTGGAGGTGAAGCCTGACAGCAGGCGCTTTGTTGGAACAATGTCTGGGATCAAGTTGATGAACATGGATGAGGGAGACCTGCCACAAAAGAGACAAAACATACTGAAAATACCTCAACAAGTAGTTATGCAGCAGATACAATTTCAAAGTGAGTTTTACCTGTGAGGTGCTGCAAGGGAGGGTGGCAGCCCTGAAAGAGTGAGATTAGATGAGAGATGAAGAAACTTTACACTTTTTTAAAAATGAAATTAATTTGATTTAGCATTCAGTTCCATCTGAAAATGTGCAAACCAAACCTCTGAAGACTTTATAGAACTGTCGAGGGCAGTCATGCTGCTGCTGTGTAGATTTTATGAAATTTGATTGAGGTGGAAGGAGAGCGCTTAGGTGCAGTAGCTGAGAGGAGTATCTCCACTGTCCTGAGTCTGTTCCTGGGTCTCCTGTGAAGGCAAGCCAAACATACTGTTCACTGCAACACCAGACCTCTCCTTATGTCTTGATGGTTGAAAACATTTCTGCCTTTCCCTGACTATGTATTGGACGATGTAATACTCCAAATATTTTACAAATCTCTACCAAATCAAAAAGCAACAGGAATAAACATTAGCTGCAAGGCTGTGAAGACAATGTTTAGGAAGGCTGCGCTTCCATAATATGTGTTACCTGCATGAGGTGACACAGGTGTGTATGTGCTGCGATGTGGACATGCCTTTGCTCGGCAATGCAGACATGCAGCAGCCTTCATGTCTCCCAGACAATCATCCTAAAACACATAACATCTCATAGGCAAATGACTGCAATAGAAATCAAGGTAAATGCAGATTCAGATTATATCAATCGGAAAAGAGTTGAATGGGATATGTGATCACATGTCTATAGTCGGTCAATAATGTGTCAATGTGGGTGACCAAACATTTGGTAAGAATAAAGGTATTTTGGATAGCTCAGTAATGGTCATCTTTACCTTGACTGGCTCACAGCCCTGCCACAGGGTCACCTGACTGATCTCCCCGGCGTGAGCGGTAGCAGCAGGGATCCCAGTTTTTCTCAGTGGACTATATACCTTCTCCAACAAAGGAATATTATTAGTAACAACTCAGGAAATCTTCTCACTGTGTAGTTCGTTTACTCTCTGTCACTTTTAACTGTTGTAGTTGATAAAAACTTAAGACAAAATGTCTTTAGGTTTCTGTCACCACTTCTAACTCAATAGTTGAATAAATCAACACAACAGTCAAAAAGGTTTGAAGAGAACACACAACGTTTTGGTAGAGTTCAATACAAAATAGAGATTTACTTTAGTAATGAATACATCAATAAATCTCGAAGTTAGTTCAAGCCATTCATGAAATAATCCCAAAGTTACAGTTCTTATATAATCTATAAACCACAGCCTAATGTCATTCTTAGGTCATACTTTTCTTCTTCCACAGTCAAGGTACTTTTTCCACAATTATATTACAATAAGTTTGAGTATCGGCCACCTTTTTCTATCATTAGCTCAAGTTTTGATGTTTTGCACCTGGGTTAACATCACTATATTATAGACATTTTTTGGTGCCTTCTCTTCGGTCCCTTCCAACCAGACCTTGGTTCCCACTATCTAATTACAATAATCCAATAGTGACAGACTTTCTCTGTGTGTAAAAAATAAAATAAATGGCTCTAGGCCTTTACTGTAGCACATTGCATAAAATCAGTTTAAAGATTGGCTGTTACTGATACTCTAAATCAACTCTAACATGATTGCTCATTGTTACAAACATAGGGAGAGAAAATATTAGTAAGAAAATATTTTACCACACTTTCTCTAGCTCATACCTGCCATTTCTTCTTGTGTCTTCTAACAGGCCTCTCTTTGATGCTCTCTTTAACTGTGTTCTCATGAGGAAGGTTAGACTCCTGCAAAGACCATTCACTCATCAGACTTTGATTAAAGTCAGTCTGTGTACTTTTATGCCTCATTTTGTCTTTCACAATATGTTTGATGGTGTTCTGCACGACCTGTGGCTGTGTGGTAGTCTTTACTCTCTCCGGTCGCAGTCTGCTCCTCTCTTTACGACTCCTCAAGCGTTTCTTTTTCTTCTTCGCTGGAGTTTGCTGTGGAGGAGAGCAGCAACATGTGGTAAACTGATACAACATAAGACATGATGTACATTAGTTTTTTTTATAGTAGATTTCAGGGATTACTTGATCCAAATGTGACATAACCTCACAAAGAAAAAAATAAAGCAGTAAATGTGTTATTGTCGGTATACCTCTGGATGAACAGTTTGTGGCTGGTTGAGCAAATGAACTGGGAGTCCATCAGAATCAGTACTATTTGAACCACTGGTGCTGTAAAAGCAAAAAAAAAAAAAAACAACAACAAAGATTCACGTCCAAACTGAATAAGACAACACCGTTTTCTAATCACGGCACACAGTCTCACCAAAATGGTGTGCTGAGCATTATCTGGATGATACTATACATGCAGATTTAGACTTTTACCAAATTTACCATATTTTCCATACATATTTGGCATGTGTAGTTTATTGTAAAAATATTATAATTGCAAATAACTAATACCTGGTTTCCAAATCAGAGACAGAGATGTCAGTGCCCAAATCTTTGCCCATCCTCTCTCTGACCTCCTTTCTCAACAATGCCGCCAGCTCTGTCAGACAGTAAGTGGTCTGAAAAAGACATGCACGGGGGAAACAAAAGAAATCCAGAAAAGCTATTCAGGTATAATTTTTCTGGACTGAGGAGATCAGACATGATGCTCAATCTTTTACCTTTGTTGGATCAGGGTCACAGTAGTCCAGCAAACTGTCACAAAAGTAGAAGCCCAGGGATTTCAGGTCATGAGTAGTAAAATGTGTTCCCCTCCTGTCACCTAATTCAAACAGATGAGATACATGGCATATGCAAGCATACTGTACATATATAAACACACACATTCAAAGGTCTAAACTCACCCAGAGTGGAACCCCCAAAGGTGGCCTCCATGGTGTAACTGTTTTTGATGCCAAGCCTCCACATGGCAATTCGCCCTGTTCCCTCTTTGCTCTTCTGCACCCGGAACTTACAGCTCTTGAAGGAGAACTAAGAAAAATAACGATGTGTATCCACAAATAAATATCAAATACATGGTGGAATACATAATGAGTTAGAAGCAGTATACAAATTGTAAGATGTGTTTTATATCACATATTGGTGACTGTTTGGTAAGCATTGCATCTTTGTGCTTGCGACCATATTAAAACAAAATACTAACAAATAATTACTTTACCCTTTAAAGCCAAATAGAATGCAAATGTGTAGTTAAAAGTCAGCAAAAATATTTCAGAGACCAAATATAGATTTAAAAGACTCAAACCAGTGGCTTTACCTTGTTGCTGGCGTTCTTGCTCATCATTAGAGGAAAGACCCTCTCATGAAGCTTCAGTGAAGAATTACCTCGGTTGTTACAACCGTACATGAAGACATTGTTTTTACGATTATGGCCATGAAAGTCACAATAAAGAACTACATCCGTCTCAGCCATCAACCTGGGGAAAATATAGCATAACACAGGAAGAGAGTTTCATTCAGAAGAGAGTGTGATTTGTCAATATTCCCCATGGAAAAATGCAGGAGAGAAAGAGAGCATGCAAATATCATATGTGAAATATTTGGGAAGCTACTTTGGAAGTCTAGTTTTGCAAGACACAATTCAGTGGTAAAAGTTATGCCCCATAAAGCAAGTGCAAAAAACCCAGTTCCATCAGCAGCAGAGAATATTTGTTACACTCTTTTTTTGTCTAATTAATAAAGGCACATAGGCCACGAAAATAAGTCTCAAAGTTAACACAGGTGATAGTATCATAATCCTTAATCATCTAATCATCCAACCATTTTATTATTTTCTTATTATCTTAAAAATCACAGGAACCTACTAATATAACATACCAAATATGTTATTATACTTACTCACACCTGCAGCGCAGAAAAACAGTTCAGGTAGAAAAATAAAAAAATGTTGCAATTCTGCAACAGTAAATTGCAGAATTGCCACACAACTGTCAAATGTCCTGTCTCACCTTTCCACCATGTTGTGGGTGTGCCAAACACAAGGAAAGGAATCCCTGAGCAATGTCTTGTAATTTCTGTTGAGGTCCCTGCCTGCCAGAGAGCAGCGGTAATTGCCCACCACAACACCATCTGGGTTCAGCATGGGCACCACCTGCAGCACCAGAGAGGGAAAACAATCGATAAAAGCACAGTCAGTTACAAAAACTACTATAATTCTGCAGAAACATCTCCAAACCTGTGTTTGACAGCAGTACAACATCATCATTCTATTCATCCCCGATCTACTTTAGAAATTACTATTCACACATATAACAAATTGGAATATACCGTAAGTATAATGATCATGATAATAAGGCAGATTTGAATGTATGAGCTTGAGCTTCCTGACCTTAAAAACAAAAGTGTCCCTGAGTAGCTGAGCGTCATCCGAGTCCCCGAGCAGGAAGTCCAGGAACCCCTCCATCATCCAGGACCCGTTGGTTTCTCCAGGGTGCACTCGGGCTGTCACCACCACAGCTTTCTTCCTCCTGCTCTCCACCTTGCCGACTCCCCTTGACGTTATTGTCACCACATACACTGCGTTCCCAGCAAGGCTGTGGCACAGCACCCGCAATTTACAGTAGGACGCAACTGCTGGGTCGGAGGAAACGCGCCTAAGATAGCGCTGCAGGTGTGAGTAAGTATAAGGGTAGCAGTGGGCCAGGTAGCAGACATCTGATTCATGAGGGAACTGGAGAGTCCAAGTGAGTGAGTACAGGTTGCAGGTGTCGTTGTTGTTGTCCTTTGTATTCTAAATAGAGACAGACTATTAAAAGCAAGCCTTGTACAATTATAATTCTAATATTGTGAAGCTATGCTATGCTGTTCTGATGTTATGCATAGTGTGCTTTTGTCCTTTTAGCATTGTAAAGGAACCCACCACAGTGCATGTTTTAATTTACTTATGTGTTCAGTAAATCAATCTCTCTTGTTCCTTTGTTTATCATCCTTTCCAGTTTGATTTTAAGTTCTTGAATCTTTTGTGCCACTGTATGTTTATTTGGAACACTGCATTGTGTTCAAGTTGTAGTTAAAACCAGAAATGGATAAAGCATTTTTATTTTTTCAATTAAGGGAGGTGTTTGACAACGACAGCCTTTTTATTGCTAGTGGGGGCCATTCAATTTCAGCTCCCGTCAATCCCCTCCCCTTGTTCCCTCGCTTAGGGCCAGATGGACTCACTTTTTGCACATAAAAAAATGATTCACTAGCGGGCTTTATGAAGATAAAATATCAAGGGAAGAAACGTGCTTTCACCAGCATTGTAATGCAGTGATAACACAGTTTTGTGAGTAGACATAAAGATGATTAAATGAGATAGAATATAGATTTAAAACTAGCTGTTAGAAAAGTAGAACATGGGTTAATGAATAAAAATGTATTGTGTTACTTACATTAGACCAGTTGAGACGCCACTTTTGAACTTTGCAACTCATGTTTATACTGAACTTATGCAGAGCCACCTACCTGATTGTAGTTGCGGTAGTATTTAATATTGGAGCCAGTGCGTTGCCATCCAACACCTTTCTCCTTGGCATCCCTCTCAGAGTAGAGCAGTGGTCTCATCCCCTGAGAATACAGGCTGCTGCTCTTCATCAGGTTGACGATAGTGAAGCGGTAAGTCACTCCGGCCTTCATGTTCCTAACCCTGAAGTAAAACCACTGCGTGTGCTTGCTGGTATACATGTCTGTGCGCAGGGTGAGCTCATAGTCATAGACACCTCTGGACAGGTAGAAATATGGGTGGAGGGAGAAAGAAAGTAACTTAGTGTAACTTAGTTTAAAATTGTTTAAAAGATGCAACATTGTAGAGACTCACACTTGCACAGCCTTGTGAAGGTTCCCACTCTCAAATCTAGACTCAAACTCAAGGGTGAAGTCTGTTTGATTAATATTATACGAAGTGGCGCTCTTAATGGGCCCCCTGGATCCTCCAACACGAGAGCAGGTGAAAAAGGGATGTTTAGTGGCTTAAAAGAGAGATGACAACAGGAACAAGTGTTAAAACCAAATGTGTAATTGGTCAAAAATGCAACTTGTAATAAAAACTGACTTCTTTGTTGTTGTTCAGAGCTCATTGGTTTGGTATCTAGTATATCTAATTGTGTACAACTGTAACACTGTTGAAGTAAAACACTGAAGCTTCTTACCGGCCCACCATAATCCTGTGATATACAGTGATATACATTGTGATACTATGTATGCAACAAAACAAATAAAAAAAATGCCTTTAATATCAAAAGTTACCATGGTCGATGCAGTATACCACTTTGCCCCTCTCCTCTCCAGCCTGCATGGGTGTCCTCTCATGTCCTGTGGGCTGGTAGAAAGGCTCTGGCTCTGGGGGTTCCCACTCTACAACACAACACTTAAAATTAACATTTTCAACATTGTTTTGTTTCTTTTATGTTACTCAACAGCTTTTGTGCATATCAGTAACATATGTGATACTGTAATAGTCTAAAAAATGTAATATTACCTATGTGATGGATAACATCGCTGATGACCTCACACTCTACCGGCCAACGGGGACGGGTGATAGATGGGAAGTTAACCAGGTCCAGCGGTGCCCTGAGACTCAAAATAGGTCGGCGACCATCAAAGTCTACGAGCAACTGCCTGGTCCGCAGTGTCTGACTTAGGCTTACGGATACTGAGTGGGGACATGAATCACACCTTCAATTAACTCTTCTTCTTCTTCTTCGTGCTTCTGTTCTTCCAGTAGTGCACCATGAGTATAAATGTTTCATCAGGTCAACTCCTTTACCTCAGCTTGACAAAACAAGCTTGTTCATTTGACCAGGGATTATGCTGAAGCTGATTGCCTTAGTTATCTCTGTCACAAAGGAGCTGTAGTGTAATACCTAATGCAGTATTAAGGATGAAATCTTATATATACATTCAGTGTTGACCACAACAATTTCACATTTCAACAGGTTAATTCTACGTACACTAAACACACATTTCATCCAAGTTCTGCCAAATGTGCCAATATGGAAAACAGCTTACACTGCCTCCGTCCTGCTAAATCCTCCTCTTCCTCTGTGTTGGAGCCATTGAAGTCAGATTTGCCCATTTGGTAGGAATTCCACCAATTCCTGATGGAAGAGACGGCCATGGTTGATGATTTCTCTGCCTGATTGGGAAAATATAAGTCAACTATGTTGTTTCCACCTTTCCAAATGAGAACTGTATTTTCTTGACAACCCTTGTTACATGAAACAACCATAAACCTGGGATAATATACCCAGACACAAACAGATGTTACCATAATGCAACAACATGTATGAGCTTATAAAATATTATAAATGTGACTCTTCCAACAAATGCAAACAATGAAACAGTTTAATGTCTTTATATGTCTTCTTTATATGTAATAGTTTAACTTTTATGAGGATGAAGCGCTTTCTATTGCTCATTTGAGGTTACATACCACAACATAATAAACAAATATAAGCAATATCGGAGTGCTGCCAGTGTTGATTTTTTCAAGATAATACTGGTCAACAATAACTGATATATCTGTAAATAATACACGGTGTATACAAATGTAGGCTGAAAGAAATACAAAATAATAAGCAAACTCACATGCGAAGTAGTGAGAGTAGGGTCTCCCTCAGGCATCTTCGACTGTCTTTCTGTTCAAATGAATATTTCAGATAGGGTCTTTTGGCATTCAATATACCGTTTACCGTTATAAGTAGTTAGCTCGAACACAGACGTTCATGCAGCATGTCCGTCTTCAGCAGCTTGTTTACTTGTAATTTCTTCATTACTTTACCCTTTAAAGCCAAGTTTAACAATTCTCAGTAGCACTCCGCAATACAAAGACGCTTCACTCAGTGCTGCAAACATCCTCATTAGCTTCATTTGAGGACTGCTTCCACGCTGTTCTCAACTTGTTTAACGATGGTGTTGTATTTTTAACTATATTTGTCCACGTCTGGCAGCCACTTGCACGTTAAATACACTACATTAGCTACATTTAATCTAGTCTTCTTTGTAAATATGAGCTGGGAAAGCAAACTTGGCGGCTACAACTAGCGGGGCTAACCTTCACGAGGTTAGAAGACGTTGCCATGTAACGGATTGCCTCAACAACACAACACGGTTGCTATGGAGATTCCGTCATTGACGCAGTTAGAATGCCTCACCAAAGTGGAGGGAAAATGATTGTTATGGATGACAGTCTGGTTTAATTTCTCTAAATGTGACTGTCATGGTGTATTAGGATTACTCGCAGTTGTACCTTAGTTTCTATAAAATAAAGAAGCAAATGACTTTGGAAAAACAGTTTAATAACTTTTTACAAAATGTACACATTCAGAGACATCCCACCCCCTTCCAAAAACATGACTTATCCCATTATACATTTTATGTACAGTTGTAAAAACGCTAATTAAAACAGACAACCCCTCCAAACAAACTGGTGGTTGTCTACATGGGGTCTATACAAGATGAAGTATTTTTAAGGAACTCAAAAGACATTTGGCACATTTACATTAGTGGGTACAAAAACAGGAAAAGGACATTCAAACCCCTCAGGTGAATGGCCTGCCATGTAAGGGCCTCTAAATGTCTTCATCACGAACAAAAAAAATGGTAAAGAAAGTCCATGTGTCCTTAACCAAAATGTTATGTACTATTCATCAGCTTCCTCTTTTTCAGTCGGTTCCGCCAGTCATCAGGAAGTGCCTCAAAGTTAGCATTCTTTGACGCTTTTCCTCTGGAGAATTAAAAACAGTCAACAGTTACAAGAGTGAAGGATTGCCAAGCAAAAATATTAAAAAGGAACTATGTTCTTTTCTTAAATTAATCTTCTGAAGAAATACAAGTTTACTCTATTCAGAGAAAGGTGCAAATTGTATATCAACTTACGTCACAAGCTGCTGCTGCTTCCAGTCCTCGATGCTCTTTTTGTTAAGCTGTTCTCTGTCCTCGTCACTGGAGCTATCTTTCTCTTCCTCTTCCAATTCTTTCTGGATGCTCTGCCACTTCTTCACCAGTGAAGGCATTTTGGTCTTACTCTTCTTCAATGAGAGAAACAAAGGAAGAGTGGTTTGTCAACAGGGAAAATTACAATGGAAGTTTGAATGTGATTTAAGCATGGATTACAATGAAGAACAAAAAAAACAGTTCAGGTAGAAAAATAATACTGAACATTGTTGGTATTTAAATAGATTTTTCTAATATGTACGTTTGATACTTGACGAAAAATGTGACAAACCTTATCCTTTTTGGTTTTCTTGGTCTTGTCTGTGGGCAGACCTTTAGGTCCAGGAGGTTCACAGGGTGGCTGGGGTGGTGGTGGCAGTGGTGGTTGGGGGGGTAGGGCTGGCACAGGTGGGAGGGGAGGTTCAGAAGGGACCACAGGGGCAGCGACAGCTGGCACACCCCAGTAAGCTGTTGCTGCCATTATGGGAGCTATAGATAAAAAGGAAATCTTAGTTATTGGGTTATTACATTTGTGTTGAATGTGAATTTCTTGTTTGAATCACCACCCTGAATGTACACAGTTTTAAGTAAGGTGCCACATTAGTGTGTGCCTTTATTAATTATATACATCTGGAAGGTTTTGTTGGAATTCAAAAAAAAATTCCAACAAAACCTTCAACAAAAAAAGACTAATTAAAACTTTGTTTTGTTGAATTGGACAATTCCATTTTGAGCATGCACCATGAATGTCTGTTTTTTTTTTAACAAGCCCTGGGAGACCTGACAATAAAAACAAAATCCCTGCCATACCAAGGGACACCTCCACGCAATCTCACTGGCTGGCATCTCTCATGGATATCTGCGTCAGCATTTTTTATAAACACCACACAAGATGGCAATCTCAGAAAGTTTGGTGTACTAACTAAAAAAGATCAAGTATTGGCCATCACAGTAGAAATTGTTAAATCTTTCTCTGTAAGGGTTCAGTGTTAAGGCTGTAGGCTTGAAACTTGGATTGTGCTTTGTTTCAGTGATCGTGCATTTACAGAGATGCACGTGTTTTTTCCTATCAATATATGACTAATTGCACATGTGTAGAAATATTTTTACCTGCACTGGCAATAGGCTGGGTGTAGAGAATCGGACTGCTGCCAATAGTTATGGCTTTATTCAGCTGACTGGCTTTACGTTTCTGACCCTTCCCCAGAGCTGCTGAAGACTCCAGAACCTGCTCCAATGACAAGAAATAAAACAAAGATGGATTTATACACAAAACAGTGAGGGGTACAAATACCAGGATTGCACTAATCAAAAGGAGGACAAAATACCTCCATACCTTTGTGATAGCAACGCCTGGAGGTAAAAAAGGCTTCCCACTGCCATCTTCCTCAGTTCCAGGAGCCGGAGGCTCCCCATCATTCTCATCATCCATCTCCATCTCTACCTCCATGATCTCTCCATCACTGTCAGGAGGGGGAGGAGGTGGAGGTGGTGAGCCTGGAGGGAGAGGCGGAGGCGGGGGGACGCTTGAAGGCGGAGGTGGGCTGTCAGGAAGAGGAGGCTGAGATGGGGACCAAAATGATGATGACGATGATGATGCGATGGGCTGAGGAGGTGCTGCTGGTGGGGCAGCAGAGATAGATGATCCTATATTTTTTTTTAAAGTTAGTGACAACAGCATTTTGTCAAACTATAATGCATAAATACTTACTGAACATTAATATACAAAGATCATTCTGATTCTAACCCTCAAAATCATGAAGTTATTGAACAGACAATAGTGGAATACTGACCTATGACCCCACCAGCAGATGCAGATGATGTTTTGCTGTCCCCTTGGATGGAAGTCTGTGTAGCTTGGTTGTCTTTTGGGTCACTCTCCTCGTCGTCCTCTGTTGGGAAATCCCACTGGGAGGCATTGGTCCGGTCATTCACATAGAAATACCGCCTGTGCTCTCTAAAGAGTGGGACAACAGAGATAGAAGACAAGAGTCTCAATGGCCGGCTTCACAACTGGCTGAGTGGCATGATACCCTGGGACAGTGGGACAAGGGAGTGGACATAATGCCCATAGTATGGGGCAGGAGTATTGGTATGGACAACCACTTTAGCCATCCAAAAGAAGGGTCAGATTAGAGAGTAATTATGGATGTGGATAAGGAACCCACCTTGCTCTCAAAAGCAAATAAAGTAAAACAAATCATCTCTAGGTCCTGAAAGTAGCATTCAGCAGCTCACACCATGGTTGTCATACATGTTCCGTTTTAGACAACCATTCCCTCCCAGACACAGGAAGACGCCAGGGAGGAAGCAACATCATCAACAACAACAACCATAAGTCAGAAAACAATAAGCACACAGTCAACTTGTTTTAGATCTGAAACGATTTCTCTCAATCAAGATAATAAAAAACAGGAAGACATGAAATAGAGTTGGTCTGACCTGCTGGATTCCCGTCATTGCTCCATCTTCACCGTTTATTTGATGCGTGACACTCGTCGCTTCCAGGGCGTCAATCTGTCTGCATTGCATTCTGGGGGCTGTAGTCCTGTAAAATGCAAAGCTCTCCCACGCAACCAACCTTCCTACTATAATGCCCCCTCCCAAATTTCTCAAAATCAGTCTACAAATGCCCTTGCAGTCTGTGGCAGGTATATTTAACAGGAAGCAGGCTGGCCCAGAGTGGATGCTCCCTTATCGGTACGTGAAAGGCACAGTGCCAGGATCACAGAAACCGGAAGAGTCTGCTTCTGGTTTGTATTTTGATCCATGGTTTTGATCCATGGTTTAAGCTTCTCCCCAAGTCATGTAACAAAGTCTGCAACCTCGGCACTGAGGGGGCGTGTAGCCACACGGTAAGATTTGTGGGGGACGAGGGAGTTTAGAGATGTGAAAGGTAAGGAGCGCGTACCTGTCCCAGTGGCAGGACCAGCCTTTAGGGGTGGCGTTAAGTTCGTAATATTTTATGTGTTCGGCAGCTTCCTGCAGCCTGCGGCGGAGGTAGACCCCATTCAGAGCGCCCTCCCTCCAGTCAGCAATCCGTGTCTGGGGGAAAAACAGAAAAGAGGGAGATGGGACAAGAGCGAGATAAGAGTGAGGGGACAGAGTAGAGACAGATAGCGAAGACAGAAGAGTCACATGATAGACGATTAACACACAAAGAGTAATTACAGCAAGTTTCAAGAATGACGTCACATGATGGATTATAATGAGAATTTTAAATATTAAGTACTGACACATGGCTGTGTGGAAAATGATATGGAACTAAATTAAGCATTAAATATTTAAAAACTGTAGCACTGACAGACCCTACAACTGGAAGCTAGGATAATATTGCTTAGAAAATGAACCATTATCTTCTCACCTCGGTTTGTAGCAAAAGCAACTGAAAGTTTGAGATCGCCTTTTTGTTTATCCCCAGGAACTCCATTTTGCTGGTTAAGGTGTTAGCCAGTTCTCCAATCTGAAACTACATTTATTCAGCATTCAAAACCAAAGCTCTTAACATGGTGATCACAGTAATCATAATTATAACTGATTGATATTATGTTGTTACCCTGAGCTCAGGTGTTTCCACCTCTTCTTTTGCCAGAGGCTTTGACACTGGTTTTTCCTCATTGTTGTCCGTTTCCTTGTCCTCTGCTTCTGCAACACTATCTAGCACCTTAGAAAGTGCCACTATGGGACACAAGAGAAGCATATTTATGTATGTGGGAATTGTATGCACCGAATATCTCCACTAGTATGTTTATAATGGACTCACCTGGCTCTGTGTTCTCCTGCACATCTGAGCTCCTACTGTTAGAGTCAGGACTGGCAGCACTGGGAAAGGCAGTTTTCCAGCGATTTTTCTTCACAAGACCACGAGAACCAGAGGCTTCTTGGCTCGTCTCAGAACAGGGACTGGAGCCTCCTGCACTCCCATCACCCTCTTCCAGCGCCCGGAGCTCAGCCTAAGAGTCAGATGTTAAGTTAAAGCCAAGTCACACTGACATTAACATTTGCAGGCAACTCTGAAATACCACTGCTGCACACTAAATGACAAGAGGAATGGAAGTGAACTGGAAAAATGGTTTTAAAACCCACCTTTTTCCTCTCCAGAGCCAGTTCCAGCTCCATCGTGTCTTCCTCTGGCTCCTCGATATCCGAGTTGTCTCCTGACTGCTTTTTAACGCAAAGCTCCTTCTCAACAGTGGGGACTGAGTCAGGGTCCTGCTGAGGGGTAGAGGGGGATCCTGCAGGGCGAGCACCTTCTCCGTCAGAATCCACACTATTTTCAGGCTCATCCAAACCTTTAAGCAGTCTTTTTCTCCATTTCTCCTCTGCATCTTTCACTTCAGAAGGGATCAGAGGACCAAGCAGAGATGCAGCCACTCCACGGCGCTCCTCCTCTTCACTTGTGAGGCCTACAACACTCTCCATCACCTCCTTTAATACAAAACACGAAAGTGATGAATTATTATCATTTTGCACCATGAATCACATTTGCTTAATTTGCTTTGGACTTTAATAAACATACCTTCACTTTGGTCTCTTTTACTGATGTTGGGGCTGCAGCAGAGGCTGCCTTTTCATCTGTGTAATAACCCACGTGGGCCGCACCATTGCCATTGATATTAGAGCTACAAAGAAATTATACATGTTGCTTTAATTGCCATCTTAGTTTCTATACTGGAGACAGTACAGTGAAGAGCAAAAACAAGCGCACTTCAAATCACTTCTCACAAAGCTGGGAAAATATTCTGGACTGTCTGTCACTAACTCCTACCTGTCGGCGTACTGAGTCAGGCTTTGCACCTGATCAGCTAGATAGTGAGGCAGCTCCCAGGACACCTCATTGGTCAGAGTGTTCCAGTAGTAATAGCAGCCAGAGTTGTCATCCCATACCTCCTGCCAGTCCCCCATTTCTACACCCACTGAAATAAACATACACACACAAGATGCTTCAGAACAACAGAACACAGTTTAGGTGACATATTAAGCACTATTTCTTAGTTGCCACAACATGTATTTTCTCAAATTAAACTATATCTTGAATGATTTGATTAATGTGTGGCAATTTGGAAAGCAGGAACACAATTTCATCAAAATTATGTGATACTAAAAGGTGGATTTCAATATGAACATAGTTCATTTGACAAGTAACTCTGCGGCACTGTTTTTCTGATCAATATAAAAATATCGTTACGTTTCTTCACATAGGGTAGCAGCCTTAAAAAGTGATTTGTTGAGGTATTATTACACAGAGGCTTTTAAGGTTATTCAGTAGTTATTTAAGATGCCTTACAAGATTTTTGTCACACTTGATCTTATATATACCGTAGTACAGACAGTTACCTCCAGCTAACGAGTACTCAGTATTGTACTCAAACTCTGTGCTTTGTTGATTTGGTCCTTCACCAGCAGCTGGCTGCTGAGTATTCGCCTCAGGTTTGGGTGGAGCGCTTGCTGGAGCTGAAGGCTGAGTTGCCACATCATCTGAACTTGGCTGAGTGGTGATTGCATCAATTTCCTAGTTAGAGTGTCAAAAACATATTTAGGTTAAAAAAAATGAACCAAGCACTTCTCATTACAAAAATAATTACATATAAATGTAAAACCTTGGCCCAAGCTACACAACTACATAGTGTGCTGCCGTGATATTTCTTTGTCATTTTTTTTTATAACCTGCAGTCACCTCAGTCAAAAAGAATGAGGGGCAGAGAACATAAGTTAAGATATAAGGGTTAACCTTACCTTCTACTTCTTCAAGATAACATTAGAGTAACATTACTATCATCCCAAATCCATTGACCAAAGCAGATGATTATGATATGCAGCAAATTATACTCACAGCCATGAAGTTGGCTAAAGTACTGTCAATGTCAGCTGACTGATTGTGTTGAGAAATTGCAGTTGAACGCTGGGAGTCTCCAGCATCCTCTTCGTCACTATCCTCATAGGCTCCAAGCAGGGACAACCCCTCTACAGGTGGACACAAAGACATTTTGTTCAATTGCGTTTATTTTTTATTCTTCTTGGAACAATTGACTAAAACTAACCGCTTCATCACAAACACAAACAAATGGTACCTGTGGCCTTCACTGTGGGAGCCTTCATGTTGGTGTGTCTTTCTCTCACAAATTTGTTTACGTCAGCCTCCTGTTCGTCTGCAAAACAATAACAGCAAACGTTAATGTCGAGATATAAAATCCGGCTAACAGCCAACTAAAACAACAGCGTTCACACATTAGCCAACAATTGATATCAGAGACTAATGAATAGCTGAATAACGCACTCCTTCAAGACAATACAAGTAAAGCGTAAAGGTATTTGTGACTGTAATTGGGTTAGTTGGCCCGATCGTTTGTCATAATCCTGTTTTGGCAGTCCAACCTACGAAGGCTAACGTTAAATAACAACAGGCTAACCATGCTAGTTTGGTGCGTTAGCTGCTAGTTAACCCGTTAGCGTTAGCTTGTATGAACAATGTACGTTTCAGCTTGCAGCTGTGAACTAATGTATATAAATATTTCTTGGCCGCAGTATCTCCATGTAATACATGAAGTAATCCAGTAACTGTAGTTAAATTAATACTTTTCTTTTTACCCCGCTGCGCCCATTATTCACTCCTCGAGCATTTAGCATTTAGCTGCTAAGATAACACGTTGATATAAAACAAATCACCGTCTGATCCCGAGAGTCCCTCTTCTCTCTCTCCGGTGTTCCCGCCGCGGAGTCCGGGAGGTGAAAGTTGCAGGATCGTTCTTCGACCCACTGTTCCTCCTGTGAGACGACTTTTCTTCCTCATTACCGTCCAACCGTCCGTCTGTCAAAAGGCCCTGCTCCTCCTCTCTCTGCCGTCGATGCTACAGCTCTACTCTCCTCAGCTGGGTTCTTCTTGTTCTTCTTCTTCTTCTTCTTCTTCTTATTTGATGTTTATTGGGGGTTGGCAAACAACGAATTGGTGCATTACCGCCACACACTGGTATATGTTGGTATATATATATATATATATATAATTAGCCTATACGAAACTGATCCAATATATATATATATATATATATATATATATATATATATATATATATATATATATATATATATATATTGTATACCTATTTTAATTGTGTACTGTTTCGTCCAGTGTGTCCAAATCTAAGTCTTTATATCGTTGTGTTATCTCTCCTGTTCCTTGCTACACATCTCATTTCTCCCACTCCCATTACTTTTGCCACCTTCCATTCAATCTCCGCTTAACACTGCTATTGATTTCTGTCCTGCTGAAGCTAATTTTCAAATCAGTGTGATTATTTTTGCAATCTTATCTGCCATTTAATTTAATTTCATACCAACATGTACCAGTACCCATAAAAATATACTGTAAGATCCATCATTTGAATTCTGTATAATGTTTGTTGTACTTCTATCAAAATGCCTGGCCTGCTGTCTGAATTATACTGTAATGTAAACTGGCTAGTGATGAGTTTGAACAAATGATTGCTCTAAATGCTCTCTTGTATCCTCTATCCACTGCACTGCTATTAATAATTCGAGCATTTCTCCTTTGTAAACAGATAATTCCTCATTGATCCTTTTGCCTACTTTGAGATGAAACTCTGGAACAATTTATGCTAGTCCTTTTCTATTAACTAAACTATCTGATGTGTCTGTGTAGATCTGGCTGTAGCTGGCTTTTTTAATCATTGTTTTATTTATAGAAAGCATCACTTACAACATATGTGACATTAATACAATAATAACAAGTAAACAATTCTGTGTCATAATGAAGATAACATGAGGGACATGATTCTTTTAAATTATATTTTATTGTACACTATGTATATAATCATTGCACAATGGATAACTCATTTTTAAATCTTACTACTGTCATTTTATTAAGTACTGCACAATGTATGATAACAACCTTTTCTATTTAACTATTTATTAACTTATAATATTTAATTAAATTCAATCACCAAAGTTCAAACAAGAACTTGGATTTATGGATATGATATTTTCCCAGTAAAATGAATAAACTGAGAGTCAGGTATTGTGATTAATCATTAAAAACATATTAATACATTTATTTATTAAGACATAAATATATGTTTCATTGTGCCTTATTCATTTGTTATAGATAGCCATAAATCTTTTGTAATGTATTTCTTTCACTTTTTAGGGGATAACAAACTTGTATGGAGCCGATTTTATTCCTAGGCTGCTAATGTCATGACCCGCCCTGCTCTGCCTCTGATTGGTTAGTACTCGTTGCCGTTGTTAATTTGATTGGCATGATTCAGGATAAGAACATCAGGCTAAGCCAATCACAGAAGCAGAGTAGGACGGTTCATGACTACGCCACCTTAGGAAGAAATACGAGAAATACTGCGTATATGGAAGCAGGCAGAGTTAACTTATCAACTTCCGGATCACAGGGTCATGTTTTGTGTGAAGAAGCAGCTTAAACACCATCTGATCAAGTCGGTGACGCTATAAAACATCAGAGTTCAATATTTAAAAAAAAACAAACAAACAAAGGATGTTTGTGTTTTAGTGGAGTCACCAAACGTGTGGATCAAACTAGCAGTAACGAGCTGATCCGTCTTGACATGGGAAGGTGAAGATAAGCGATTATATGTCGCTTTGAAGAGGAGCCGCCTACTGATGTGTGAACATATATGAACGACACGCAGGAGCAGCAGTCAGCCCAAACCAGGGCCGGAGGAAGGTCTGTCTGCTCCGGATCAGACACGATGGGAGGCACGATGGGACCGGTTCTACACTGGCTGCATGATGTCGCAGCTGTAACTCTCCTCAAAGCCCGGCGGACTCTTTTTCAGGCTGGTATCCTTCTCTGTGTCCTAGTCCTGCTGCTTTGGGTGTCCATCTTTCTCTATGGCAGTTTCTACTACTCCTACATGCCCACTGTCAGCTTCTCCACGCCTGTGCACTTCTATTACACCTCTGATTGTGATGCCTCAGAATCAGCACTTTGCTCATTCCCAACGGCCAACATCTCCTTTATGAAGAACGAGAGAGACCTAGTGATGCCTTATGGGCAGCCGTATCGCATATCTTTGGAGTTGGAGATGCCAGAGTCTCCGGTGAATGAGCAACTGGGCATGTTCATGGTTAGGATGTCAAGTTATACCAAGAGTGGAAAGACTGTCTCATCTGTGGGACGATCCACAATGCTGCATTACCGCTCCAGCCTCCTGCAGACACTGAGTACTTTACTGTTCTGTCCTCTCCTTCTGACTGGGATGACCGAGCAGAAGCAGCTCATAGAAGTCGAGCTCTTCTCTGACTACAAGACAAATGCTTATCAACCCACAGTCGGCGCTGTCATTGAGATCCAGTCCAAGCGTGTGCAGATCTACTCATCTCAGCTTCGTATCCATGCTTATTTCACTGGTATACGATATGTTCTGTACAACTTCCCCTTGACATCCGCAGTGATCGGCGTGGCCACCAACTTCGCCTTCCTCAGTGTAATTGTGCTGTTCAGCTACCTGCAGTTCATTTGGGGCGGGCTCTGGCCTCCAGATCAAGTAAGAGTCAGGGTTATGATGGGAGACAACACCCGCATCCAGCAGAGGAGAGAGGTGGCTCGGAGGCGTATGGAGAGAGAAAACTCACAGAAGGAACTCGATACTCCCAAAGTGATTGGTTCTGTGAACGAGGCATCTGACTTCCAGGAAAATGACACAGTGGTGGAGCCGTCATCAAAGAAGCCCTCACTAATCTCCTCTGGGGCAGATGTGCCAGATACCAATGATGAAGAGTCTCATGACTCTGAAATACCGGATGAGAAAGAGAGCCCAGACATGGTGGATGGATGCCAACCGCTTCACCAGGGCGAGACGGTACTCCGTCAGAGACCTGGACCCTGGATGAGCCTGTGATTCATGGTACTGCGAGTACCTACTGTACTGCATGTACTCATATGCCACATAGTATGTAGGTGTGCTTCTTGATAAACTCAAGCAAACCCACTGTTTAAGTTGCGTGAGAATATATTCTGTATATTATTTTGACTAACAATTGTTATTGTCTTGATTTGAAGTTTACCTTATTCAGTCACTTTGACCTCAGCTCTTTCTGCTTATTTGTGGACAGACAGTCCTAGAAACAATAACACTTCACTACTTCTACATTCCAGCTTTGGCTTGTCCAACAGTTTTGTCTGTTGGGATTTGGCATTATCATTAGGTTCCTGTAAGGTTGCATTTTCATACATTACAGCCAGCACAGCCGAGGTACACAACCTGACAATCCTCCGACAGTGACATATGTATGTCGAGTTGCTCAAGTTATTAAAATGTAGCTGGTCTGTACAAAAATACATTTGATTACAGTTTTTAAAAGATCCTCACAAACTGGTCTTGTGATACTTTTTCTCAGAGCGATTAGATTTGGAAAATTTGACCAAAGTAGCGTCTTTGTTTTAATAACTTCCTAGAAAAAAAATGATGCAACATGGCTCTGGCTTAAAGACATAAGGTATCTGTTTCATTTATTCTTTCTTTTCATCTTGAAAAAAAAGAGAAGTTCTGTTTCGTTGTAATTGCCGATTTAACTGCCGTGGCACAATTAGTCAAAGATCCAATGCTTTTACAAAGTTTGGGTTGATTCTTTCAGTTCTCATTATTCAGTATCTGTTATAGTGCAGTTTACACTGTTACTGTTCAATGTTGTGAAAATGGTATTTATTGTGCTTTCATTACAGCAAAGCATATTTTAGATGATGTCTTTTAAGTAATATATATACACACACACACACACACGTTTGCTAATATGTTTTCTTAATTAAACATGTCTGTGTTTAACATTAAGAGACATTATAAGAAGGATAGATGAAGTTACTGTTTTCAGATTGCTTGGTAGAGCTAATGAAGAGAATGTATATGTCCAGCCTCCATGTATTAAATCTACACTTTAGGGGAGCTTAAGGTTTGAGAAAGTTGAGGATTTAAGGATTTTGTACCAAAGATATTGTTCTCATCTTCTGTCATCTTGGATTCTGTTATGCACACTATTCGTATATATATACCTCTGGAGTTAGGTCTTATTTATGTGTTGACAGTGAATTGAAAAATAAACACATAAAGTGGTGCAATTCTCTTTCTTTATTGTCACATATTTAGTCTTAACTCAGATAATAACAGTTCAAACTGTCAACAACATTTCTGTCTGTAATTTTAGAAACATTTCATTGTTCAGTGCTTTAAAGAAGGGCTAACAAACAGTTCATTTGAAGTCCTGCAATGACTAAGTTTGTGTCATTTTTGCATATTATATAAGATTTTCAGACCGGTCAGAAATATAGATATAACGTGGCTTTTGTCAGTCAGTATGCATAAACCTTTCTGCTTCCCATGTAGGAAAAAGCAGAAAATGTATTTTTTAAAATACATTTTTTCAAACACTTTCAAAATAAAATATGGCAAATTGTGACATTGTAGGAAAAAAAATAAAATTATAGAGACAAATGATACATTGATAATAGAGTCAGTACAGACAGATCAAACTGCATATAAAAGACGGATGATAATTCACGTCAGAGGATAATTTTAGGAACATTTCAGTGGTACCGGTATATTTTTGCACTTTAAAGACTCCTTGCCTGATTCTGTCGTGGCACCAAATCCCCAAATTTGTGGATGCTGTGCAGTATAATAGAGTCAAGACATACATATATTTGAATAATATGACAGAAAGATCTACTTTACCTTTTAGTTGAAGTATGAAGTAGAAACAGTTGTTGTGTTTACTAGGAAGCTAAATGAATGCTGGAAACACAATAGCAGTGTGTTTATGCTGTTAGAACGTCACATTCCCAGTCATCGGGCTGGTATGCACATTAATCTATTTCCCTATGATTTGTGAGGAAAGTTGACACAAAAAATGCCTAGAAAGACATACACTATTATGGGATGACATTTAATCTTGTTTACAGAACATTTTCTTGGTACACAGAAGAATTGGAGAGCTGCATTTATGATCTGCTTCAAATTAGAACCTTATGGCAATGATATTAAAGCCCATTAGCAGTCTTTATTCAAAGCCACAGCACCAATCTATCAGATGAATTATGCATTGATCTGGATGAGGGGTGCACTAATTGACTTAAACTATTCATCACCTGTATTAAAACCTGTATTCAGCCTCAGCAGGTACAGATATGATCTCAGACTGTGCTGTTAGAAGAATATGTGAATCCTCTTCTTTGTCCCAATACTTGCACTATAAAGTAAAAACTCACACATAACTGCAGAGTTGCGAGTGGTGCCACTGTGTCCATGTTGTTGATTTAATGATTATGTTCATCTTGTTCATATCAGTGTTATCTGCAACTGAGCTAATTCTTGCAGGACCTACAGTATAACTTTAGCAACAACTAAGTGCATAAGTATGAAAGTCTTTCTGTATTATTGCCCTGAAAACACACCACTAATAATTATACAAGTACAAGTACATGTTTACCAGTATTGTTTTGATCCCTATGCTGTCAAATCCAGAAAAATTCCCAAGTTATATCTCTTGCACCATACAAACAGAAAACCTAAACTCTAAACCAATTCAGACCATAGCATGTCGACATAACAGATTTCTTAAAAGCAACACTACACTATTTATGTTATTGCAAATAATCATTTGAAGGCATAAAGAGTTTTGCAGCATCAGCAATCAAACATATTAAACATATTTTATTCCAAACGTATTTTATTTTTTCTCTTTTCCTTTTTTGAACTAATAATTACTTTGTGTCTTTTATATTAAAGCTGATACCATTGGCTTTACCATATATGGACCAAATACCATCAGCATGATATACAACACACTGCCTGCTGTAAGTGCTCCACTTAAGTGGCGTCCTGTTCTGCCAGGCCTCTCCACAGCTGAAGGTCACGTTGTTCCTTGACCCTAACTGTTGTGCTCCTCCTCAGGGTGTACCTCTGTGACCTCGGCTGTGGTCTCGCTTGCTGCCTTCGACCCGTCATCTTCCTGCTCATCATCTGAGCTGTCCGCCCAGCGCCCAACCCTCCTCACTCCCTCGGCTACCACTGGGGCATTAACACAGGGGTTATGGTCATAGATGACCAGTTTCAACCCCTGCATGTGAGATAGGCCTGGAAAGCGATGTATTTTGTTCCGATCCACATCAATCACGGCTAGAAAGTGCATTTCCAGCAACACTGACGGGAACTCTGCCAGCTCGTTCCCAGCAAGCCAGATACTTCGTAGCTCTTCCAGCCCTCCAAGTTCTTTCGGTAAACTCCGTATCTGGTTATATCCGAGGTGTAGAGTCTTGAGATTGGAGAGCTCACAAACCACCTTAGGGAAAACTGTAAAGCAATTAGTCTCCAGCCACAGAGTACTAAGTTCTTTGAGGTCTCTCAGTTCTCTGGGGAGGCTGTAAAGCCTGTTGTTACCCAGGTAAAGGATGCTGAGCTGGGGCAATCTGCAAACAGCTGCAGGTAGTTCTTCAAAGCAGTTAAAGTCCAGGGCCAGGAGCTGCAGCTTCTTCAGGCCTTGCAGTTCAGCCGGCAAGCTGCTGAGGTTGTTGTCACTCAGGTAGAGCTTCACCAGCTCATCAAAGACGCAGGCAGCAACAGGCAGTCGGCGCAACTGGCGGCTGCTCAAGTCCAAGGTACGATCGAGTGGCATCTCCTTCAGGTCCCCGACTAGGAAGTGTTGACAGCGCTCTGAGGGAATGAAGGCAATGATGCCTCTCATGGCGTTCCCCATTTTGCTCACTCTTTGTGACACACCACTGGTCCTCCACGTCAATTTAGTGGCAGACAAGGGTTGTACTAAGGCAGGCTGTTGGCGTCTTCATTAAAAACTCCGCCACCGCCACTTTGGAGTTATTGATCCTGCAAAAGCAAAACACATTTGTCACAATGTAATACCGCATGTAGCAGCAATCAGATGGACATGATGCTAAATTACACCATGAAAACCCTGTGTGTGAGTTATTAGCAATGAAAATAACCATCACCAGTTGTCAACAAGAAAACAGGAAACATAATAAGCATGAAGATGATCATAATGATAATTCAAAAACACCTACTTTCTACTGTCCTGCCGCTGATGTCCATTACTCTCAGTGACTCATACAGTAAGCCATTTGTTTATTCAACTTAATGAGTTGAAAACGTATTATATTCCCTGGGCAGATATTCCCCAGTGCAGTCCTCTCACTACCTCTCAGTGGCTCTGAGCTATGCCCTGACTTTCAAGGCGATAGCAACCACTAGCTGCTCTCTCCTCCCTATTTATGCCTAATGACTTTCCCCCCTTCTCTGAGATGACAGAGGTGGGAGAGAGAGAGACAGGGAGGGGCAGGGTATCATGGAGCAGCGAAGGTCATTTACACTCCCCCTTTAATCGGCCCATGCAGTTCTGGGTCTGTGCAACCGGGCCAGACAAGTTGGAAAGTGACAAAGTAAGAATTTGTCACTCTTCTGGTCGGACCAAAAAAAGGAAGCTGTTGGTGTTTTGCTCTGACTTTGATAGAAATAAGCTATAATAAGATAAGATAGAATAAGCTAAACCACTGAAATGTTTCTGTGTGGAGAAGTATTTTAAGTTACTGCTTAAAGAGGCATATCGAGGTGTGGCGGAGAGTATATGACAGTGTATATCTGTGTTTTGTCAGTGCCACATTGTATATGCCTGTCATCCAAACCCAAGTGCTCATTTATTAGTTTTTCATATATTTTTCCAGGTGCGATACTAATTCCTATTTTCCTTGTTTTGGGAGGATCTATTCCTGAACAACATGAGGTGTATCACCACATCCTGTCTGAGGAGGGATTTGCCAATACTATGCTATTTTCTAACAAGATAAAACAGTGAAGGAATTTCATTTTCCTTATCAGAAGTGGCACTGCTCCCACCTACTCGTCTGTTTTTGTTCACTGACAGATTGTTTTTAGCACTTGTTCCTCTCCTTATCCACTAACTGGGAGGCCTCTGACAGGCAACCAGGCACAATACAGACCGAGCAGATCATGACTGCCATAATATATGTTTTTCATAGCAGACATTTAAACATATCAGTGAAATGAATTGTCTTATAGGTGATTAGCCTATTGGAAGTCATCAATAACTTAATTACATCACTGCTTTTCCTACTGTGACAAGTCAAAAGTATCTGCTGGACTTTACTAAATTACTTGTTGTTTCTCGCCTTAAGTTCAGATTTTTTCAGTGTGCACAGAGAAACTTGAGATCATTTCTAGTGTTAAACTGCACAATGAAGCTCAGTGAAAACATTAAAGTTAAGTAACAATAAGCATAACTCATGTCTGAGTTGGCGTTGGGGCCATTAAGATTTTTATTTTTTGCAAGATAATAAATCTATTTCTTGTAACAGTCTCGAGGACTCGAGTAAAACATGTCTTTTATTTGAATATTGTGAACAAATCACTGAAAGAAGCACCTTTGACAGAGGCTGAGCTTAATATTTTCATATTGCAGGACAATTTATGATCACAGGAGGGAGGCAGTGGCTTCACAGTGGTGTCGTTGTTTATATTTAAAGCTAAATTACATTACAATTTTTGGACAATTTCGTTTTTTTTCCTCTCTGTTTTTGTAGATCGTTCAACAACCCAGCGGGGATGATGGAGCACACTTTTATGAGCCGGTTTTGTGTACGGAAGTGGTAGGCAGGTTGTAAGGTCAGGGGGTAAAGGTTATCCCTCTTTCGATTGAGAATACACACAGCCATCTTGGATCTAACGAAGAGAAGGGAAATTGATGCGGTGAGGCTATTTAACTTATTTTCCCGTTTTACTAAAGCGGCTTGGCACACTTTTATCTCCTCAGCATGAGCTATTTGCCTCACTGTTTCCCTCCGTTTCGACACGGAGCTGTTCTTTAGCCTTTAGCACCAGCAGATTGTCGCTCCTGTTTGCTGCTGCTGCTGCTGCTGCTGCAAACGGAGCGTAAACTGAGCCGAGAAAACAGGACAGCTGACTGGATATGAAGGCAAAGAGGGCCTAAATTACTGTTTGATAGTGGCTGACGCTTGGTAGCCACGTCACGGTATTTTGGAGCTGAAAAGATTTGAGAAAGCTGTGGTAGTTGTGGCTCCCTGTTAGGTTAGCTGTCGTGAAGCTAGCTAAGCTAACGCAGAGTGATTACAGGAACCCATTCTGCTAACGTTAGCCAGAGCAGCCTGTTAGCACTGCTGCTATTATTTTGCTGAACAGTGCCACACAAGGTAACTCTTCAGCAGGTAACACTAGCACCCATACAAGTTTAACAAGCAGCAAATCACTTCATAATAATAATCAAATAATCATTAGATTATTTGGTATGATAGTTCAACTTTTTCATTCTTTTTGAAAAACAGGTCAAAACTTTAGTTTAAGACCCCAAAATGCTAAATTTGTCACAATGAATAACCTCCTAATGTGAGGGTTTTAAATCATAACTTAATTTATGTTCTTCATGTTTTATTAATACTACACTCTATGAATGGAAAGTGTGGTACAAATTAAAACATATTATTATTATTATGTCAGTGTTGTGTTGTGTCAGTAAAGTGCTGGAACAACCTGCTGCAGATGAAACTGTATGTGATGTCAAATATTAGCAATATATCTCACTGAAGTGATTAAAGAGGACAGTTAATGGGAAAACTAGAGTTCAAGGGGATGTGTTTATATGAAAAATATAATGTGAGAAGTTGTATTTGTCTCCTTGCATGATTTGTTTTCTCTCTGATTTAATTTAACGGCAGCACTTCTTTCTCTCTCTGCAGGTGACAAAAGGCATGTTTGGTGCTAGAAAGAAATTTGTAGAGTTCGTCGAGGTAGTCGATAACGACTTTACTGATGAAAGCATGTACTACAACCAGCCGTCGATGTTCCCACATCGATCGGACAAAGATGTGAGTTTTGTTCCTGTGTCTACAAACCTTTCATTCCTTAAATTAACATAAAGGGGAGGCATTTTCCTGTTGTCTTATGTGTTCTTGTGTTTCCCTTCAGATGCTGTCTTCTCCCTCACCATCATCATCAGGTCAGCTGTCGCAGCTTGGTGCAAGTTTGTACGGCCCACAAAGTGAGTGTCACACACACACACACACACACACACACACACACACACACACACACACACACACACACACACACAGTCCTGCACACAGTTTTCTTAAGTATGTAGCATACTGGAAAGAAACCGTACATTTGGATAGTGTGAGCATGAGTAGTAAACTTAGTTTAATCATTATTTAAGGAAACTCTCAATTGAAACCAGTTTGAATGTGAGATTTTGCAGAAGCATCTTTTCAGGATTTGTTTTACTTCTTTGTCTCTCTGCAGGTGCACTTGGCTTTTCAGTAAGGGGCATGGGAAACAATACACCTCAGTTAAACCGAAATTTAACACAAGGCACACAGCTACCAAGTCATATCACTCCCACAACGGGAGTCCCCACCATGTCCCTCCATACCCCTCCATCACCAAGCAGGTGTGTATGAAGGTGTTTCTTTTTGTCTTATTGCAGACACAGTTTGGACACACACTTGTCTGGTTTATAATAATAAATAAGACCTGGAAATAAACATGACAGTTAATATGAAATGAGTAGAAAATTTAATGCACTGAATCAGAACTGATCATGTTTTAACAGGGGGACCTTGCCGATGAACACAAGGAACATGCTGAACCACTCTCAGGTCGGTCAAGGTATTGGTATGAGTGGCAGGACCAACAGTATGGGCAGCTCAGGGCTGGGCAGCCCCAACCGCAGCTCGCCCAGTATCATCTGTATGCCCAAACAGCAACCAGCACGCCAGCCCTTCACCATAAACAGGTATATAGATCTAGTACAACTCATACGTCAACTCCTGCTGTAATATATCCTTGTAGATATCTGTCTGTCCTTTGTGTCCACAGAGGTCCTACAGTTCCTGATATAAAATATAAAACCTTGTTTTTGCGTTTTTTATTTTATTTTAAGGAACGCTAAAGTGAGATTAGACCTAAATATTTGGTCTTGGTTTCCTTTTTTCTCTGCAGTATGTCAGGATTTGGAATGAACCGCAATCAGGCTTATGGGATGAACAACTCATTATCCAGCAACATCTTCAATGGCACAGGTTAGTGTGTTTAAAAAGTATCATTGCTTAGGATTTTTTTCTGTAAACCAACACATCTGGTCTGAAGACTGATTTTAAAAATGGATACATTTAAAAAGTCCTTTTTGTTGTGTCTTTGATTGCTAAAACAGACAACGAGTTAAAACCAGTTGTCACTGTGGGGAGAGCTATTATATTTGATTGAATTTGCAGCGCAGAAAATTACCTTATGAAATGAAGATTTTCCACACATTATTACACAGATGAATAGCATTTAAGGTGATATTACATGTTAGAAGTTCTTAACCTTCCTGTTGCTGCAGATGGGAGTGAAAATGTAACGGGACTGGATCTGTCAGACTTCCCTGCATTAGCAGACAGGAGTCGGAGAGACGGGACTGGAAACCCAACACCGGTGCTCAACCCACTGGCTGGAAGGGCTCCTTATGGTAGGCCATTAGGCTACAGAAAATGTCTTATCTCACCACACATTAGGACATAGGCAGTAGGTTCCCATAGAAACAAGAATGTTAGAGTGATGTATTGTTTATTTCACCCTCTCTATAAAATCTCAACTTTATCGTGTTCATCATCATCAAGTTGGCATGGTGACGAAGCCATCTACTGAACAGACACAGGATTTCTCAATCCACAACGAGGACTTCCCAGCACTGCCTGGCCCAAACTATAAGGACCCTACGTTGAACAACGATGACAGCAAAACTGTAAGTGTGAGCCACAGATGGTTGTTCACCACAATCTGGCAGGGTGTCTGTTTTTGTGCGTTAGGGTTACACAGTAAAGTAAAAAAATTTTTTTCTGTGTTTAAAACGTGTTTTTCTTTGTTTACTTTAGAATTTGAACTCCACAAGCAAGAGCACATCCAATGCAGATGGGCCCAAGTTCCCTGGAGACAAGACAGCCTCAGCACAGAACAACAACCAGAAGAAAGGGATCCAGGTGTTGCCCGATGGTGAGACCTCTCAGCCAATCGTATCGCTCCAATTCCACTGAGACATCCCTTCTTAATCGCACAACATTGGGTGAGGCAGTTGGGCTCTCTACCCTGCATTTTGGGTTAGATAATTATTGGATAGGCTGACAGTGAGGAAACCAAAAGAAAATGTTTAGTATGCTACAGACCATCATCATCTTTCCATTAGTCTGTTGTGACCTTCACTTCTTAAAATAATTGGCTTGGTTTTGCTCTCCAATGCGTGCACAAAGTGTGGTTAAAAATATGGAGGTAATGTATTTACAGTAAGTATTTACTGTAGATCACAGCCCAGTTTCAGCGGTCTGTTGAACTCTGTATTGTGCTGCTGCCGCTGCAGGCCGGGTGACGAACATTCCCTCAGGAATGGTGACAGACCAATTCGGCATGATTGGCCTTCTGACGTTTATCCGGGCAGCAGAGACTGATCCGGGGATGGTCCATCTGGCGCTAGGAAGTGACCTCACGACACTGGGACTCAACTTAAACTCACCAGAGTAAGACGGCTGTTCTCACATGAATTGTGTTTTAGAACAAATAAGGGACAGAATTAGGTTTCACACATTAGTTGCTCCTAGCCAATAAACTAAACTAAACTACACAGTGACACACTTGATAACAGTATTCTCCCTCCATGCCAGAGTATCACTACAAAGTCGCTTTTGTTTTAGTTATTATTTAAATATTAGTGCAACCATTTTTATCGTCTTAATTAGGAACACAAGTTAATTTGTGAGCTTTCCTTTTTGTTGTCTGTATTTAATATATCATTGCATTGGTTTGAATTGTTGTGTGTCCAGCAAAGGTTCTGCTGTTGATATTAACAGTGGCGATTTCTTTTCCTGACAGAAACCTTTACCCCAAGTTCGCCTCTCCTTGGGCTTCAGCACCTTGTCGACCGCAAGACATTGGTAAAACATTAATGTGAAGTATGTGTGGAAGGATGACTGTTTTAATCTCCTTTAATTACATGAGTTTAGCGATGAATTAACTCACCTGGCAGAATCAGGGCCAGTCTGAAGACATTTTGATGATGACAGAAAGGAGGTACATGCAGTTAAAGGGCTTGTGAGGAACTTGTGGACAACTTTTCATTGAGCTGCTCACTGAATATAACTCAATAAATATAATTTAACAGTCAATTACAACCACAAGTTGGCTGTATGACCTGCTGTAGTATTGTTTTACATTACAAAAAATATCTTATATTACATGTTGTAGTTATTGTTGAAGAGTTGCTAATGGTAATTTTTCTCTTCTTATTTTTCAGACTTCCATGTTCCGTCGGAGTATTTAACCAACATCCACATAAGGGACAAGGTAATTATGAGCTTGAGAATGGCAATGGTTGCATTTATCAAACAGTACATGTGGACACCAAACTCATTGTCCTCAATACGTCTTTGCTGTCCCGTCTCTACTGAAGCTGGCTGCAATCAAACTGGCGCGATACGGTGAAGACCTGTTGTTCTACCTGTACTACATGAATGGTGGAGACTTGCTACAGCTTCTGGCAGCAGTAGAGCTGTGAGTAGTTAGTGCAGAAATACACTACAATCTTTACTATGAAGTTTATACTGTAAAAAGTATTTCTTAGTTGTTTTGTATTGATTGTGAACATAATTACACATTAAAATTCAACAAATAGCGAGTTTTAGCTGATAGTACGTGTGTGTCAGGCTGTGGCTGATGATGTCATGGGATGAAAAGTAAATGATGGTCAGTTTTTTTTTCTCTTCTACTTCCTGTTTCATAACGTCTCTCTCCAGCTTTAACCGGGACTGGCGGTACCACAAAGAGGAGCGGGTTTGGATCACAAGGGCGCCTGGCATGGAGCCTACACTGAAGACCAACTCCTATGAGAGGGGAACCTACTACTTTTTTGATTGTCTTAACTGGAGGAAAGTAGCCAAGGTAAGGAAGAGTTTGTCTACCTGCTGCTTCTTTCCACTTTATTTATTTTTTGTTTAGAGTTAGTTTGTTTCCTATCATGTTTCATTTGTGTCTGCGTCTTTTAGGAATTTCATCTGGAGTATGATAAGCTGGAAGAGAGGCCTCACGTGCCAACAACATTCAACTACAACCCAGCCCAGCAGGCCTTCTAAGGCCCGACCAGTCCAAAGGCCACAGCTGTTCCTGCACACAACGCTGTTGTCCAGGGAGTGCGCTGTGGTTCACACAGCTTGGTTTTTATTCCTTGAGGATTTGGTTATTTGACTGCGGGGTCCGTCGCCACCATCAAAACTGCCCTGCCTTTCCAAATTACAAGCTGCCCAAAACACCAACACTTGTTCTGTTTTTATTCTTTATGTTCCTCCTGTTTTTTTTTTGTCTTGTATCCAGCAGGGTCTGTGTTATGTTTACGTCTCTGAATCTGAAGCCTGTTTTCTCCCAGAAAGGAGGACTGACCTTGTGGCACAGGACAGTGACAGAACAAGGGTTATTCCTCATATTTACAAGTGTTAAGAACAGAAAAAAGGCGGGGAGTTAACATCCTCAGATGCAAGTGAGAGGGTGACAGAAATGCAATGTTTATTGTTGCACTATATTTAGTAATAAAAGAACACAAAATTTGTTTGTGCTTTTTTATGTGAACACTCCCTGAATGTTTTTTTTCTTTTTCTATTTTTCTCTCTGGTCTGGGGATGGGGGTGGGTGGGTTACATTCAACATTTCTTCATGCATCCATTTTTATTCCGTTTTTTTTTCTTCATTTCTTTCATTGATTCCTCCAAACTTCTGTATCTGCACCACCAAACTGTTCTGTCTCCTTCTCTGTTTCTCCCTCTGTCTCAATATATGAGAGTTTTGTGCCAGTTGAACATGGACACAAATCTGGGAGACAACTTTGGGTCCACAAACGTGGACAAATCCTCACAGAGGCTAAACAGCTACACAACATTGCTCCAGAGCAAACAAAACACTTTCCAGTCTTTGTTACAATTTTGTAAGAAATGTGTACATTTTTTGTTTCTTTGCATCACATAAATTAGTATATGTATGAACGAATGTGTATATATGATTGCTATATATATATGTATGTGTATATATATATATATATATATATATGACATCTATTTTGGAAGAAATTTTGCCCTGCCTTGTACCTCGTTTTTATGAGGTGAGCATGGTTGCAATATGTGGATGTAACAGGACATTTCTGCTGGACATGGTGTCACATGGCACTGTGGGCACTTACATCAAAATAAAATTAAAATGTCATTTAAGGAAAGGCCTGATTCTCAGCCAAAAAACAAACAAGCAAAAAGTAAACATGGAGATTTTCCCCTGAGTTTGGAGTTCAAGGAAAAAGAAGGGATGTATTTCATTTCAAGCTGTTTGGACAGCAGTGAACAGCAGCATTTCATAGGAAAAAATATCCAGAAATAGAAAAAAAAAAAAATCCAGGCCAATCTTGTATTTTCTTTGTATTAAAGCAGAAAAGGCTTTCCTGAATCACTGCGTGTGTCTCGTTTATTGAGCTCATGTAAGTCAGGGATTCCTCATGAAGTTAAATCCTGATCAATTTATTTTTGATGAATGAATTTGGCAAGGAACGTGCTCACAACTTCTATGGACTTTCTTAATATACAACTGGAAACATTCAAAGGGAAACGGCTGAGCCTTAACATCTGGCAATCTTTGAACTTTGAACGATTCAGTGTAGTCAATATTGAGAGACACTAAATTTTAAGTTGAAAGTGCAAGTTTTATTAGTCTTTCATGACTTTACAGAACCTCCTCTTGAATCAAGTTAATTCATGGAATGTCATTTTGACCAAATTATGGTCTCATTATCACATGTACCACATGTTGATAAATATAAAATCAAGAGGCATCTTAGAAATGTAATGATACATCTCCAGTGCTGCAGAGAAATAATGACCCTTCAGTATTGTGCAACACACACCAGATTGTGTCTTTAGATATGCTATTACTTAATTCATCAGTTATTGAACCTGTATCTGTGGTTTAGAAAGGCGCATACACCTTCACCTATACAAAGAAAAATTAGCAGTACACAAATATGGCACACAAGATGATTTTACACTGAAAAAACATTCTCAAGAGTCCTCAATAGTGTGCTACTCTACAGCAGCACTGAGAACAGAGCTGCCACTTAAGGCCACGAACAATCATGTTATTGCAATTAGTACTCTAGACACCAACAAAGAAGAAATAACAGCATTGAAATCAAAACACAAATGCAAATTAGTCAAAGAATGAACTGCAGGGAACACACATGCAGCTGATAAACCGTAGCAAAATAATCCAGTCTGTCCAGGCTGAGTGTAAAAGTACCAGGTAGTGTGGCAAAGGAAATGCTTCATTTTTACCTTACACTCGTTATGCCAATTGGCCTTTTCAAATTGCAGTCACTTGTATAAATGCTACAAATAAAAAGCTGTGGGATATTATACTGATGTTTCTGTTGAATGGAAACAAAGAAAAAAAAAGACACTTCCTGCAGTAGCGGTTTGAGTACACATCATTCTCTGATGAAGATGATCACTTTGTTATGGGAGATAAAAATCTGACAAACATTCTCCGTCCATTGTCTGTTGTTTTACCAGGTTTCTTTGTTTAGTTTTTTCATTGAAATGCACGTCTCAGTGCAGCTTCTGCTTGAGATCTTTTCTTCACATATTCTTCTGTCCAGATGTCTGCTTTGCTCATTTTAAAGTACTGTCAAGAGTTATAATCCAACATGTGAACATCACTTTGAGGCAGGATCAGTGGGGGTGGAGCCATCTGGGGTACCTCCTGCTTTGGAAGCTTCTTCTGGTGGAGAAAATATCATTTGACTCATTTGCATATATACTCAATCACTAATTTATCAGAAAGATATATTTTTATCTATGAAAAATCCTCTACAAAGCATATAAAGCAGTGGGTGTGCCACAGGTTTTACATAATTAAAGATTAATTAATCATGACAACACTGCCTTACCTTTATCCTTCTTCTCCTGAGTCTCCTCGGCTGCAGTCTTGTCCGCTCTGAAGAATATTCGGGCGCTGCTTAAGGAGAAGTGAAGCAGCTCAAACTCCTGCAGTGAAAGGAGAACAAAAACGTTGAGACTTTACTATTCTTTCATGACACTCACAACACTCATCTTCTTTATAAAAAAAAAAAAAAAAAAAAAAAAAAAGGCAACAGCCCACAATAATTAACTATCAAATGAAAAACAACATGAAAGTGGCTGGATGGATGTCCTGAAAAGCCTTGTGAGATCTTGAAAGCAGACACTATACCTGAAGGTAGACATCCAGCCTCTTCTGAGTGAGGTTCATAGTTTGCAGCAACTTTTCATCCTGGCTGGTAGACTGCACGTTTTGCTCCCTCACCACAGCATTCATCTCTTTCTTGTACTTATCTCTGACAGCCTGGAACCAGTGCAGCGAGTCAAACTCCAGATACTGGTCCAGCAGCTTCAGAATATAGGCCACACCTGAGAGAGAGACAGAGCGAGAGCGAGAGAGAGAAAGAGAGAGAGAGAGTCAACAGCCAAGCAGTGGTGTAGAGGATTTATCGCATGCTGTGCAATACACACTGCATCCAGTTATGTGCATTTTATCACTTAAGATCACTTGCCCATAGCAAAGCCATCATCTGTGAAAGCAGCTCCAGTTTTGTTCTTCTTGTTGAGTTTCTCTTTACAGTGGATGGAATGCTCCACGAAATTCACTGTCTAAGAGTGAAAAAAAAACAGTCAAGATAAAACTTAAACATTGCTGAAAGGGAAGGTAAACACAAACATGTATTTAGAGAAAAAGGTGTGACAGAAACATGTCAAAATGCATGTTGGCACTGACCAGAGGGGGTACAATCATGTAGAAATTCCTCAGGTGCATGTTCTTTGCACTGCGAAACTCGGGTGCAAACACTGCCACCAACATCTTGAAGTACTCCGTACCCTCAGCAGAGTTGCTGGTCAGATCTCCCAACACTGAATCCAGTACGCTGGGAATGACAGACGATGTTAAAGAGGTACTGTGCAAACAATGGGAGACGTTTTATTTACATTTGTCAAGCTACAGTGCCCCCTGTAGGTGTAAAAAATACAGTGAAAATATCTTGACATTTTTATCTTGATATTATTTGACCTTAGATAGAAATATTTGACTAAAACTGAGTTTAATACCTACTGGAGATGGCACCGAATTTTAAATAACCCCAAATCTATATCTACTAAAAATTGAAAGAACAATAGAAAACAGAAAAGTATGCTAGACAAAGAGTGACATGCAGTGATATTTTAGAGTTACAGAGTGTAGAGTTTTCAAATGCCCTACAGTACCTTGCAGCTCTCTGGGTCTCTTCCGACAGTCCCTCCTCTTTCACCAGCTCCTCAAAGTTGACTATATCCTCCAGGTCTGGGACGAACCTGAAGAAGACACAAAAAAACATACTAATGAGAAACAGTGAGGTGGACATTCTCATATTTTTATAAGATTTCTTCTAAATTTACACTTGGAGTGAAAATCCGAATGATTTATCCAGTTATGTTTTCTCAAAACAACTCTCTGTAAGGGAGTAAAGTCTGTAACACGCTGCGCTATAAGAACTCTCTTTTACCTGATAGCACTGCTGCAACAGTGGAGGCCTCCAGAGCGGATCATACGCACGTAACCCATGGCATTACCTGCAAGAAAACAAGATGAAAACTGGTGTCTTACATTTATCTACACCTGGATGGTACACAAAGAATAGAGCAACAACATGTATGTGTTTTCTCACCAATCTGGCCAATGAGTTGTCTGAACTGGTCCAGGTAGCTCTGTCCATCAGGAGTGATGCCCAGCTTCCTGATACCACGGTTAAACTTCTCCGCTCGCTCAAACGGATACTATAATAAAAACATGGACAACTTCAGCTGAATGATAGCTGACAGAAAGCTGAGTTTTAGGAATAACACAGTTCCTAAAACAGGAACTTCTGAGGGTTCACATGCATCAGCAAAATTTACCATCAGTCATTTCACTATGTTTATGTGACTGGTATGATAAAATGAAATGTAAAAAGACAGAGTATTTTCTAACCTTCTGATCAGACTGGTCCTTTGTTTCTCTGAAGAAGCGGATGTCCTTGATAAGTCTGGATTTAATGTGTTCGTCATACATAAACTGACTGAAGATGTAAAACTTCTTACGCAGGAACTGGTAGGTGAAATTCACCTGATGAAAGCAGGAAGGACAAAGAAGAAATCAAGTGAACAAGTAAAAATGGAGACACGATAAAACACACACAACTATAAACTCACCGTGGTGTTCATGATGCCTGTGCCATGGGTGCGGATGGAGTTGGCGATGTGACGGATGTTGATAGTGTTCAAATGCTTGTTGTTACTTGCCTTCTCTATGAAGATCTGTTACAAAACAATGACTTAAGTAAAATCTGCACACAGTGCACAAGCAACAACGCTGTTCGATTTAACAATAAGACTGCAAGCGAGTCTCACCTGGTTGTTGAGGTTATAAAGGTAGCGTGAGACAAAAACGTGGATGTTCCTCATGATCTCCAAAACATCCAAACCCTGGTGAAAACACACAGGAGATACAGTTAATCAAACCACATACTCTTAAAACCTCTAATCATGATGTGCCTGGTGCAGCCGCACAGACCTGCTCCAGGGTCTGACTGGGCAGGTGTGCCTCGGTCATCGCAAGTCCATATCGCTGTGTGGCGAGGTTTCTCATCTCGCTGTAGGTGGCCCAGTCGTGCAGAGCAACGGTCGTCAGATTGTAGAATGTTTTATCCAGGTAGTGGGTCACATAAGCTACAAGGACATTTAAAATCATATAACAAATGTTAGTTACAATGCCACCACTGTCTAAACACCGTCTTAAGAGTTTTCCAGCAGGTGGCAGCATTACACAGTACACCTCTTTATACTGCAACTTATTCATTCAAATTAGGGCAGTTGTTCCTTACTCAAAAATCAAATAACATAAAAACAAATATACCCACAACAAAAAACTACAGAGTACTCATGTGTATTTTCAGCACCTTTGATATGAATGAAACGGTTGAAGAATCGGATGGGTTTGAGGGAGAAGAAGTGGGCGAGATCCTTCATGCCAACTTTAAAGGGGTTCCTGTCATCCAACTTCAGGTGAGTGTGGACAGAGAGACGGAGGTCCTTCTCAATCTCCTTACACAACTTGTCCAGCAGGTGCTACAAGAGACAAATGGCAGAAATACAAGAAAAAAAAAAACAGGTTAACAAATGTTAAATTTGTTAAATTTGAACAAAAACAAACTTCTAAACCTTCTCACCTCGTTGAAAACATCCATGATCTCCTTGTCGTAGCTCTCCAGTAGCTGGTCACATGACTCCATGTGTTTGGCGTGCAACATGGAGGGCACACTGTCCCTCAGAGCACTAAACATATACTACTCCGACCAATCGCAGTCGTCATCCAGGATGGCAGAACATCGGAAAACAGCCAATCAACACAAGCAGAAAGTAACAGTTAAAACCAGAATGAACCACATGTAAAGATGATCTTCAGTCATCCATGTGTTTGTAAAATTCAACATTCATGCTTTTATGTTAAATTGCCTCTTACTGCAACTACCATGTGAGGACAAAGGTTTGAACATTCTCCTTGTGTCGTCACAAGAAAAGAGTGAATGTGATATGTACATCAGGGGCCATTCTGCTTACGTGTAGTCGTGCTGCATCCACGGCGTTGTCATATACATCATCTAGGTAGATGGGAAACACAGCTCGATGCCAGTAAAGGAAACTGCAGTCACACTGAAGCTTGACCCTGAGGAACAAAGAAAAATAATAAAAATAAGTATGTCCTAAAGAATTAAAAAGTATCTTTAAGTAGGTCAAAGAAAGTGTCAGAGAGTTTAAACTTTGACGATCATCTGGCCTGCCTTTTAACGATTTGGTCGTATAATCACTGACTTTCTATTTCATAAGATGTTGAAAGCTGCCTGTTACACTGGCTCAGCGTCAAGTAAAAGCATCTAATCTTTGGTAGATGCAGCAAAAAAAAGAATTATGTAATAAAGTGACTAGAAATTTTGTTCTACATGATTACACATTCACCCACCTTACACTCAGCTCACTAATCAGATCCAGCTTCTTCAGTACAAGCTGCAGTGGGAGCAGCTCCTCATCTTTGAAAGTTTTCTAGAAGAAAGCAACAGATTTTCAATGTCAAATGAAAAAAGGGAAGCAAAAATAAAAGTCAGGATCACATTAACCAGTGACTTCTCCCGACATACCAGCTGAGTGCCGACACAGAGTGCCAGAGACACCACAAGGCGTCTCTCCTTTGTGCTGGGTCCGCTCAGAGCATTTTCTGCCAGCACCAGAGATGACAGCACATCCAGCCGCTGCTCACTGTACTTCTTGTCAGAAATCACCCTTTTCTGTGGGAAGAGAAACTCATCACATCATGCAAGACAGTGATGACCCTTCAAGTAATACGATTCGTTATTTATGTGTTTGTGCATACCTTGGCCATGCCGATGGAGTTGAGGGCCTGTGACTGCAGCTGCTGAGTGATGTGAGTAACAGAGTCCGCCACAACCATGGACCGCCTGTGAAATGTGTGCTCTACAGCCTGAGGGGAGAATCACATGTTGTAGCTTCATTAGCTTCACAGACTCAAACAGACAAAGACACACATGTAACAAGCATGGAAAAACACCTTTAGTAATTCAACCAGTCGACACAGAGCTTTGACGGAGGTCTTGGTCATGGGCCGCTGCATCGACATGTACATGTTCATGGTGGTCTTGATGATGGTGCTGATGCTGTATGCATACAGGACGCCCTTTGAGGGACAGAAAACACAGGAGTGAGCTATAAGAGAAGTCATCTATGAAAGTCTCATCTCTTTGCACAGACTGGTCTGCTCATCACTTCTTCTTACAAGTTTTAATTTTTAGTATTCAAGTTAAAACATGTTTTCAAACCACAGATATCCACTTTCAACAAGTATATTGCTATTTAACATGATACCTGTAAAGAAAATCTTATTTCTTAGGTTGTTATTCTGAGCTGAGGTATTATAAATGGTTAAGAACGATGCTCACTCTGTATGTTTAATGAATTGTATGATTTATCTCTTTCTCTTTCTCCTTGAACTGTCAGCCCTCTCTTCATAGAAAGGTTAAAGTAATGACATTGAACTCAACAACCTGTCTTGTAGGACAGTGGGAGGAAGCTGGTACCGTCATGCAACAGGTGATGAGAAACACGTCTGCTGTGGCCATGGCGGTTTGCACAGATGTGTGTGTATATAAGACTTCATAACTCCTTGAACCTGTGTCTATTTTTTCTGTTCTTTCATTTCTTTTGTGTAGCTGCTAAATGTTGATTTAAGAAACAGATACTGATCACTTTTTGAGGCTGACTGAGTGCAAACATTATGCATCTTTGGTGCATTTACATGTGGATTTAAGGAAGTATTGGAAAATGTTTAGCCTATGTAATGAGGTGGTCTTTGTAGTTTCATGTTGTGCTGTTCTTACCTGTACAAACACATTGCACCTGCTGTTAAGGTCTTCTGCCAACTTGTCACTTTTATCCTCCTTAGACAAGATGGACTCCATCTTCATCATCCAGGAAGTCACAAACACATAGTAGGACTGAACATCCCTGAGAAAAAAAACATTAGATTCTCAAATCTAAAAATCAGATTTACACAAAGTAACTGTGACTGATTTACCACACTGACTTTGTTAGTGTCTGAGCTCTCTGCTGCAGGTAGGTGTCTCTCTGCACTCTGATGCCCTGAAGACTCTTCTTATCCATCAGTTTGGCCGCAGCTGGGATCTTAGCGATGAGGAAAGTGTCAGGAAACCAGATAATGTTGGCGACCAAAGTAACAGCTGGAACCTGGAGGAAAGGCCAGACGCAAACAACGTGAGCAAGATGTTCACACCACCTTGAGATCCATTAGAATAAACATGACATTACCTTTTTACAGACATCTAGCAGTGCTTTGTAGAACTTTTTGTCAACACTCCTGAAGATGTGAAAATGAAGCACAAAGAGACCGCAGATGCCGGCATATTTATCTCTCTGGTCAATCTCTGAAGGTTCACCTGAAAACCAAGCAGACATAAATCACTTTAGAGTTGAAGCAGAGTGGTCAATTGTGAAACCAATCTATCCTTAGAGAAGAGAAACTGACCAATCTTGGACTCGATATTGGTGAATATGGTACGCATGTTGAAGGCAAACTCCTCAGCAAAGGCACTGTTTTTGGCAACAGCTACACCTTCTCCGGGATCATCGAATCTCTGCTCCACACAGGCCTGTCACATAGTCACAGATATGATGAGTTGTTGGTGCTCAGAGGATGTGAACAGAATATACGAATGTATGCGGTCATGTTTACAATTGCAGAACTTTTTCTACTGTTTGCATATTAGCTCACCACTAAAAAGATTCGGTCTACTACACAATAAAGGTCTGGAAGAAAAAAAGTCACCTGCAGTATCATGCCGTCCAGCAGCTGGCCTTCAAGCTTGAGCAGGAGCTTCTCGAATGGTTTCAGTTTCTCTTCAGGGATGGAAAATTTTCCAGGGTTATGGTGCACAGACTTCAATAACCTACAACAAAAGGAGGTTGCAGTTACACAAGACTGTTGAGATTATTTATTAAAGACATTATGTTGAAACAGATTATAAACTTCACATGCTATATTGCTCAGAGAATATAAATAGGATATAAATGTATACATTTATATACATATATGTATATATATATTTATTTCAGTTGAAGAAACATTCTTGTATGACATCATTTACCGTAATGCCTAAATATAAAATGTGTTAAAATAATAACTGGGTTGCTGTGTGACTGACTGAAATTCATTCTTCCTGGTCATCCAGATAATTTGAAATTGTTTACGGATGTGTGTTTGTCTTCAGTACGAAAGCAAAGATTATTTCTTCTACAGAAATGTGAGAGCAATATAAGAATTAAGCTTTTCAGCTTTTACCTTATCAGACCATTTGCAATATTTGTATGTGTGTGCATATATTCACCTTTTATACATCTTCCAGTGATCTTTTAGTGTGCCATGATTTTCCATAATCTCATCGAGTGTAAGCAGTACCACTAACAACTCCCCAAGATGTTCATACACTATCTGCAGAGGGAGAGAATAGCAGACATGAAAAGAAATGTTTAGAAATATAGAGCATAGAGACTGAGGGCATATATTAAACTTGTTACAACTCACCTGGAAATGGACACCTGACGACTCAATGATTTTTGCTGCACCCCTGAAATATGATTATATTGACACCAATCACCTGAGTAACCAGATCTGAAGTTTTCTTGGAATATGAATTGTATACAAGCTTGTTGCAGAATGTGGGTATTTAAGCCCAACAAGATCAATAAATCAACAGTGTAACATTGTTGGCTTCCGTTCATGAATCTTACTTGTTGCTGTTGTAGAGAGCAGCCAGCTGATGAATAATGTTCACAACTACTTCATAACATCTCGTCACAAAGCAAGACAGTTCCTATTAAAAGACAATGAGATAAGCCATCAGTGTTTTTGAGTTTCATTAAACTACATCATGACAGAAATGTTTCATTGCCTACCTGTAAGAAGGAAATGAATCTGCCCATCTGAATCTGTGACTCCCCTTCAACAACACTGGTGTCAGATACTGTAACATAAATGCACACATAGGTTTTATTTCTTATCATTTTATCATGAAACAAACTCAGGATAAAAGCAAATAGTAATTGCTGACAGATTACCTCCCTCTCCATAGTACAATAAGCCATTGTAGAACTTGCTTTCTGCCTGCATGGGAACATGAATATTAAGCAGATCAGATTATGTATTTCATGGCACAAGGATACAAACATCTCTGTGCGGAGATACTGTTTGAGCAAGAGAAGGCAGTTATGATAAAACACTACACACAGACCAAACTAAGTGCCGTGTTAACAATTCTTACCTCATACTTGAGCTTTTTCACTTCACTACAGAGTGCAGCATACACTGTGATGACTTTGTTCAGGACCTGCACAGCCGACATATTAATAATGATCATCCAAAAAACAAAAATTTTAAAAAATAACATGGTGTATATTAAAACATAAACTTTACTTACCTTGTTGTCTGTTTTAATTAACTCCAATAAGGAAGACTGCTCATATGGGAGAAGCTGAAAGAGAGTAGAACAGATAATAAGGAAATTACACAAGATTGAATTGTGTAAAACAGATGTCAGTCTTTTTAGGTTGATGTTTGACCTTTTAGTGTTTTTACCTTCAGGGCGATGGGATCCAGAGTGAAGTCCCACACATCTCCGATGGAGTCATCCAGAGCCTCCTCAATGCCTTTCAGCTGAGAGGTGTACTCCTCTAGAAACCTGCTGTAGTTCTTCAGTTGAACCTCTGTGTGTATTTCTGTGGGGTGGACGGTTTGATGAGCTGCTGAAACTAACATTTACTCAAGTATTCATAGTATAATACTTTTGGGAAATGTGTTTATTCCCATTCATGCCATGAGATGAGAAGACTGAAATCAAGAATTTGCTGGTAGGCGAATTATGTTAATCTTTGGACACATCCAGGCGAGCAGTTTCCCTCTGTTTTCAGCCACGCTATGCTAAGCAGCTGTTGGGTTTCTTACATGTTTCACATTTAAGGAACAGATATGAGGGTGACATTAATCTTATTATACAACTCTTGGCAAGAAAGCGGAGTATGATATAATGTTGAAACTATCCCTCTGAGTACAATGAATTTTACTATTGAACTTACATTTTCTCCTACTGTCTATATGTATTCCACCACATGTCAGAAGCAAACATTGCTCAATATACTTGACAGCTATATTTCTTTTCAGAAAGGTCCTACATTTTAATTATACCTAGGAAAAGATACAGAAGTATTATCACCAAAATATCCTTGAAGTATCAGTGGTGGAAAAAGTATTGAGATGACTACTTCCACACACCACTGACTGATGCTGGCTTGAGAGTTAAAGGACGTGTTCACAGTTTTTCAAGTGTGTCAAAACAACAGTAAGGTGCCCAACTGACGGTTTACCTCACTGTAATCATCCTCCTGTTCATACTCATGATTAAAAGATCCACTTCAAATTTCAATATAAGTGATGGAAACCAAAATCCACTTTGGCACTAAAAGGATTATTGTAACTTTGAAAGATATCTACTTTATTTGACTTATTTGGACACATTATCTTTAGATAAACTTTTAAATATAGTTTTGGACTGTGGATTTTGGCCCCACATTACTTACATTGTAAGTGCATTATGAAGGGATGTTAAGACAATGTCCATTTAGGCACCTGACTATTGTATGATACTCAAGGCCCTTAACTAACTATTCCAACGTTAACTTATTATTATTTGTGCTGTTTTTCCTTTAAAACTAGGAGCGTCGTTAGCCTGTCAAACTGCTCAGCTGTCTGTGATGGATGGTGGTAAACATCGATGTCACTCATTTTTACGGATTTACCCTTTACACTAACTAACTTGCTTGCTTATCCCGGGTGTTTAATTTACGTAGACAGTACGCGAGTTAACCGAATATTTAATATTAGTTTGCAATAAGCAGTTTCTCTATTCCAGCAAATACACGGAGCCCTGTGGCTACAGTTTGCTAGCAGCGTCTGTTAGCACTGTATGCTAATGTAGTTATTAACTATTATTAACACGTCGCTGTGTGTGTCTCTCTGCAGGTCAAGACTTACTCTGTGAACCGTCGTCAAAACGGTCAAACTCCCAGTCAGGTGCGATGGTTTCTACCGCCATAATGCCAGCATAGGTAACCCAAAACACTGCTGTTAAAAAGTCGAGCTACTGTCCCATGACGCGTCTCATGATTTTGTGAATGGTCGCTAGTGTTCATGGGAAATGGAGTTCAGAAGAGCTGTCACTGGCAAAAAGACAGAAATGGATGGATGTATAGATGGATAGCTATTGGTTTTTCTGTTACATTATGCAATTATCCACACAGTCCCTATAAAATAAACAAATAAATGAATAGAAGACAATAAAGTCCATGTGAAACAACAACAACTGTATAGGTTAAAAAACTGATCTTAACAAATGACTGTCAAAGATGTGTGTGTGTGTGTGTGTGTGTGTGTGTGTGTGTGTGTGTGTGTGTGTGTGTGTGTGTGTGTGCAATATGCAAAATATGAAATGGATACTTTAAACGTCACATGGAGGGTAGACAGTGACAGTTATGTGGTGTGTGTGTGAGAGCGAGTGAGTGTGTGTGTTTGTAGGGAGACTGTGGAGACTCAGCACATCATTGAGAGGATGACAGAAGCCACGAGGAAGAGTCACAGTCAGCAGTGGAGTGTTACAATACACGCTTCTTCTTCTCCTGTGGTTTCACGTTAAGGGTAAGACACTTATTTATTCTGCTATTTGACTCCAAACTATAGAGAAAACATCACTCAAGTTATAGAATTAGAAATACTGCCACATTGTTTAATTATTAAGAGTGTGTTAGCATGGATACTGGAGAAACCAGAGACATACCAAAAGAAAATTGACACTGCAAATTTGTGTGAAATTTTAATTCTCTCTGGTTCTTGTTTTAGCTTGAACCCTCTGATCTTGATGTTAGAGACCATTAAAGCCTTTTATTATACGGTGTTTGATGTATCCTGCTTCCATTAGATACTCTTGAGCATCATACACTTTCTCACAGATCTGTGGGTCCTACAGTAGATGTCCCCTTTTGAAAACAACTAGTAACTAGTTTTGATCAATTTCAATACTAATTGCTGACAAGTATGTTTATTGGTGTGCCCAATGTAGCAGATTGCGTGAAATATTGTAGGTACTCTCTCTTAACTCTCTTCACTCTTATAATGGTAACCTCAGCTGTTTTGTACCAGATCCTCTCTTAGGAATTTCAAATGAAATCCATTGTCTCTGTCAGACAACACAACCTCAGTGCTGCTGATGTGAAACAGGCATGAAGAATGATAATGCGGGCAATCTGTGCCATCAGATGACTCTGAAACAGCCTTATGCAACAGCAAAGTTTTCTACACGCCAAAGAGTTTTTATTTGTCTGTTACAGAGTTTTATAACTATTTAATGCTGAGATGTTTTATTGTAGCATTCTCCAGCTATTACTACTGTTATACATACATTAATTCTTTATTGCTATTGCTTTCTTTCTGCTTGTGTGCAGTTGAGATCGTTTTTTCTGACAGAAAAACACCCTGTGTTTGGGGACATTTCTGACATGTGCTGTTATATGAGGACAATTACTGGCTCTGTGTTATACTGTTTTGATGACCAATGCTGTTAACTCAATGTTGGTGTTAATTTTCCTTTAGGCCAACTGTTTGTCACCAGTGTAGGTGCTGCTGTTTCTCAGGAGCCGGAGCAGCAGGAGTAATATCCTGCCAAGACCCAAAATAACACCATGGTTGTCCCAGAGTCAAAGGATGAGCAGACGTCTCCAACTTGCTCTGTGGGAAGAAGTCCCAGCCAACAATACAGATCGAACCAGTCCTTATCAAAACACTCTGGAGGTTCACAGGAGTTTTGCTCTAATGCGACAATTTCACCAGTCAACACCACTCTCGATTACGAGCCACGGGACTACACTGAGATGGACTCTCTGCTCCCAAATGAAATCTACAGTGGATCAAAGCTCAGTGAATCTACTGCAAGGTCTCCAGATGGCCCAGATGCATCTGCCGAGTCAGTCTGCTCCATGGTGCTGCAGATACTGGTACCTTTTCTGTTGGCTGGAATGGGAACAGTCTTTGCTGGACTTCTGCTTGATGTGGTTCAGGTGAGGAAACAAGGAAAAGCTGAAAAGGACATGCAATCGGTTCAGAGTTTAAATGATCTCCTTGGTGTAGTTATCACTTCTAGTCTTCCCAAGTGCCAGGTAGCTAAATTAAGAAGTTTAAGCATTGAAAACATTCTGTTTTTGTGAATTAGTAAAGAGACGAAGAAAGGCAAATCATAAACAGAGGAAAGAAAGATGCGATTCTGCTGCACAGATATCAGTTCAAAGAGAAACAACTGAATTATAGTATTTTTGTTACAGAGCTGGGACGTGTTCCAGGAAATCACAGAGATCTTCATTCTGGTTCCTGCTGTATTAGGCATGAAGGGAAACCTGGAAATGACTCTGGCCTCCAGACTCTCGACTGCTGTAAGTGTGTGCACATACACACAAGGACACACAATACAGCATACAAGAACATAATGAAATGAAAGCAGTGAAACATAAAAAATGGAAGAAATGTATAAAAAGAACAGAGATAAGCAAAAGTGTGTGAGTAAAGTGAAAAATACAAAAAAAAAAAAAAGTCAAGACAAGTTGACTACAGTCTCTTTTTCAGAATTATATTTTGCCCTCTTGCATCATGGGTTTTCTGCCCTTGTGTGAAACTCCTCACTGATCTGTGAAAACTGTGACAGCAGATCAACTTAGCAGCACAATATCCTGCAGGACACAATAATGCCAACAATAGTCCAACAATTCGATAAGGAGATACTATAATACTCAAATGTTGTCATGATAATTGTTCATTAACATGTTAATCATTCATCTAGATCTTGGTTGCAATAGCTTAGTATTGAGATTACATTGTACAATAAACAAATAATTAAGCTTTCCAGATGTTACCAACTTATTTTCACTGCCAAAAAGCCATCTAGCAAGTAACATGTGTGAGGCTGTAGATGTACAATTTAGGTTTATTTACCTGTTAAATTTCTTTAATTTCTCTTTAATATTAAAATGATCAGTGTCACTACAAAAATGACGAAATGTTAAATGCTAAAATACCAAAGAAAGATCTAATTTGGAGTTTGTCTTTTTGAACAATATTTATCTGATGGTACCAGGTGAATGCAGGAAAAATGGATCATGTCAGAGAAAGGTGGATGTTGATCATTGGGAACCTGGCGCTCAAGCAGGTATATTAATGTCATCTACTGTATAAAAAGCATACAATAATATATATCATCCACCAGTGAATCATATCTGTATCATTAACAGTTTATTTGCATCATTTTACTCTAAAATACTGGTCCGAACGGTGGATGTGTTTTACTAACACCCTCATTTTACAGCTACAAGCCACGGTGCTCGGCCTTTTAGCTTCCCTAATGGCGACCTTGTTGGGTTGGATGGCAGAAGGAAAGATGCCCTTTAATCACATAGTGCTCCTGTGTACGACCAGTGTCTCTACTGCCTTTGTGGCTTCATTGCTGCAAGGTAACAACACAACCTGTCATCACATCTTTGTTCTCTTTACTTCACCTTTTTAAAAAAGACAGATGCAAAAACAAACCTGCACATATCACAATTACATTTATTCAAACCATTTGACGTCCCACTTGTCACCTTCCTCATTATATTTAATTATCAGTCACAAATACATGACACATTTACAGCCACTGGGTAGCCCTGTGTGGAATCAATTCTGTATTCTCCTATTTCTGTTCAGAGATAACCATATACACCTCATTATTCTTCACTGCTGACTCTGCATATGTTTATACTACCAATTATGTTTAACATATATAACATATTTAACATGTAGGTCCCCTAATGAGGGGTGTTTTCACAGCAACAATGCCTAAATATACATTCATATTTGAGAAGAAATGAGAAGAGGACATATGTAAATGAGGAACTGAAGGCTATTTTAGTTAAGTTGAAATGGAAATAAGATAAAGACCATCAGTTCTCTATTTAATTTGATATTTCTGACAAATTATTACTATCAGCAGTGATTCCATGTCTCCTCATAGATTGAGAACTTTGCCCCGACTTTTATTTTTTACAGGTATTATCATGGTGGGAGTGATTATTGGCTCCAAGCGGATGGGAATCAACCCCGACAATGTGGCCACACCCATAGCAGCCAGCTTTGGGGATCTCATCACTCTCGCTTTGCTGGCTGGCTTCAGTCAGTGGTTTTACTCCTTCATAGGTAAAGAAGGATGAGAACAGGATGTGCTGGTAGGACTGACAAAAACAGTAATACAAAAGTAGCTCCAAGAGCCAGATGTCATGTAACTTTTGGCCAACAGGTGGCACTTTAAAAGATCAGCAATCCAAAAGGTTTTAGAGTGAATCCTGGTTTGAAATGAAGGAATACATAACTACATTTCCTCTTGACAGAACTGTATCCCTTTGTGCTGTACCTGGTGGATCTGTTATTGTTGTGCCTGATCCCTCTTTGGGTAGTCATCTCCTCCAAACATCCAGCTAGTCACATCCTGCTCCACACAGGCTGGGAGCCAATCATAACAGCAATGGTCATCAGCAGGTACTCACTTTTGTATATTTTTCTTTCTTCATCATCAAACTAATTAAAATATTACTCAAATATAACACAAGTAAACACACAATATGCAGTTTGTATATGAAGGTTTTTATTATTAAGAGAAAACCTACATGGCCCTGTATGAAAAAATGTAGGCTCTATCCCTCTGGATCAGAGCACCCTCAGCAGAGTCATTTATTAATGAACCAGCAAGACAAATAAACAGTTTCAAAGAAAAATAGCGCTCACAACTGATTAATACAATTTCAAAAAATAATGAGACAATAAATACAAAATGTTGAATCTAGCAGTTAAGTCCAAATGAAGCAAATGGTTACATACTTATAGAGTTGTATTAATTTTAATGAAAAGCTTTACATAGGCTACATAGATTAGTGTGGTAATGTTTTAAGGTGCCAGTAGTGCGTATAATATGTAGAACTACTAAAATGTGTTTTGGTTGCCTTTCTTTTAGTATTGGAGGATTAATTCTGGACAAGACTGTGTCAGATCCAAACTTGGCAGGAATTATAGTTTATGCTCCAGTCATAAATGGTAAGTTGTCCTCTTTTTTTATTTTATTTTAAGTTTTAAATGTTGTGGTGAAAATCCGATTTCACCTACTCAGTGAGACAGCAAATAAAGTTCTCAGTCAGTCAGTTTGTCTTTGTGTGGTGATTCAGCCCGTCAGCTGCCCTACTCAGCCCTGCATCACTCTTTTAGTGGTTTCATAAACAGGTGATTCCATATATGGTCATGGGTACATACTGCTCTTTATGTACCTAGTCATAATAAGGCTTGTTGTAGAAATTTTTTCCTCTCTGCTGCTGGTGAAGAATGAAATAGAGACTTCTGCCGGCCGACAAGGTTTTTATTGTCTTTGCATAGAAAAGGTCAATCAACATGCTAGTGGTCAGGATGAAGAAAGACCCCGAACATGGGGAAAACCTAAACATTTATACCTGCAGGGACACCCCTTTCACACACATTGGTCTGCTATAGGAGTTGGCCCCTCCAGGAAGTGTTTTCGCCTTTTGGTCTATTACAGATATTGGCGCCAACCCCCCGTTGGTGCACTTTACACCTGGAGTATCCTGCAGTATCTTGGAATCCAAGACGTCACAATTTGCAAAGACAAAATGGCCTGGTACCTTATGTTAGGGAGGGGGAGGTTGTGTGTCTCTAGTGCAGTCTATTGGGAAAAGGGTTTGCATTGTTAATCCTGATGTCTAGCTGGTTGTTGAATTTGAGTTATGTCTCGTGTCGTCCTTTTCTTGCGTTTGTCCGTCATTGCGTTGTCCGTCTCTGCGTTGTCCGTCTCTGGTCGCCTGTCTCTGCGTTGTCCGTCTCTGCGTCGTCCGTCTCTGGTCGCCTGTCTCTGCGTTGTCCGTCCTCACGTCGTTCAGGTTGACAGCTGAATTCCCACGTTGCTCTCTCAGCGATCTTCACAGCAGTATGCGTTGTTAGGAGCATCTGGAATGGGCCTTGCCAACGTTTGGAGTGCCAGTGCTAATTTCTGTGTGGCACCGCAGCGTTTCCACAGTGTCTTTTCTTGTGGTGTAGCAAAGGACTGCATTGCTGTAAGAGAACTTGGAATAAAGATGTAACAAAGCAGAGCCTTTTTTCATATGGCTCATCAGGTCTTGGTGACATGTGAGAGGTACAATGCATATTCTCTGATGTCATGAAATCTACTGCATCTGTTGAAACAGTTTCTCTAGCTAAGGTGAGAAATTCAGATGCAGTTGATTTCTGCAATTTCCACTGATATGCATATTGTAGGTCTTGGCTGTGGTAAACAAAAGAGATAAATTTTGGCTCCAGATCTGATAGTCTGTGAACTCTGACACCTTCTGGGGTTGAGATCAGACAAAGATCTCATTTGCACATCAAGTCTCTGCCCATTAGGTTAATGGGACAGACTTTTGAGAGCAAGAATGTGTGTTTGAAGCTTGTATCTGGCCTATCCGCACATTTGAGTGGGATAGTAATGGCCTTTCTAATTGTTTGACCTGATGAGTCAACAGAGTACACATAATCTCCACTCATTTTTGGTTTTGTATTTAGCTTTAAAGCTTTTATCACAGAGTTTGTGGCTCCTGAGTCAACTAAGAATGTAGCATTCTGTTCTTCAATGGTCAATGTATGTTGTGGAAACTTCTTATAATGATCAGATGTGTACTGAACATATGTTTGAGCAATTGAGTGTTTGTTTTCTGAATTGTCTATAGATTGTGTATTAGTCTGCTCAGTTTATGTGTGTGTGTGTGTGTGTGTGTGGTGCAGTACCTTCTTCCTGTCTCACAAGTTGGTTTGGCATCCCTCTCCGGCAACCCTTAACCATTTTCAGTCCGATTTGTCCATCACGGTTGATTAATTATTTTTGGGACAGTCACGTCTCCAATGTCCACGTTGACCACAGAGGAAACAAACATCACTTGGGAATTTTCTTTTGTTGTGTCGAACATGTTGTCCTCTTCTTCTGTCTCCATGATATCCTGTGGTGGTGCTGGCACATCAGAGGCACAATGAGCTGCTCCTGAACCTGTTGTTTGTTGTGGCATGGTGAAGTCTGTTTCCTTTTTCTTGCTGGGTGTTGCTGTATTGTATGGTGGTGGAGCTGAAGGATGAAATGGTGGGCTGCCGTTAAGGTCTGGATCCAGCTTCAAAGCACCCAACTGTGGAAACAAAGAAGAAATCTGCAAGTCTGGTGTTCTTTGTGTGTGTGAGATTTGCATTTTATTTGTTTCAAGTTTTCCACATGTAAAAGGGTGTTGTTTCAGCATTGATGTATGAATTTCGCCGGATTGTGAAAAATCCCAGCGGTGATGATCTGGGGCGTTTGCGGTCAGTCCTCCCTTCTCAGAAGAGGATTTTGAGGTTGGAGGTGTTGTTTATTTGATGTGGATGATGTGCAGGTGGTTTGAAGAATCTCCGCCGACACTGCATTGCTTTCTCAGAAGTTTATTACAGAGAGTACAGCAGCAAGTACAGCATCTTACAGACCTCCAGGATGTCTGTAGAGAACCTCAGCCAATTGGATTCTGACTCAAACATCTGAGTTACAGTATTTTAAAGGTTTACTGGTCAACCCTAAAGTCACCCTGACCAGTCATAAACAAGACAGTAAACAGATGTCAATAATGGCCTTATTTATCTACAAGGTGTAGCAACAGTTATTTCTCTGACCTTAGTTTACTTTTCCTTAAGGGTATTTATTTTTAGTAAATGGGATGTGGTTCCCTTTTAACAGATGTAACAGAAAATACACTACAGAGGTTTTCCTACCAGGAAGGCCCGTCACTGTCTGCGTTACGTCCCAGACGATCACTTGAGGGATCCCACTTCTGACACCAAATTGTTGTGGAAATTTTTTTCCTCTCTGCTGCTGGTGAAGAATGAAATAGAGACTTCTGCCGGCCGACAAGGTTTTTATTTCCTTTGCAAAGAAATGGTCAAGAGTTGGCCCCTCCAGGAAGTGTTTTCACTTTTTGGTCTATTATTTGGTGCACTTTACATCTGGAGTATTCTGCAGGATCTTGTATTTAGGTGCAAGGTTGGGTCTAAATGTCACAATTTGCAAAGACAAAAGAGCCTGGTACTTTATGTTAGGAAGGGGGAGGTTGTGTGTCTTCAGTGGTTGAGGCAAAGATCTTAAATTTGCTATTACAGGCTATAGCCTTGAGACAAAAGGAAACATCCCTCCCTGCAGCTGGCTTGCATCTAAAGCCGTTATAGTCATTCCCTGACTACTTCCTTGGGTGCAGTAATAGGATAATGAGCTGATCCATCGCAGAATGTGCACAGAAAAAAAAAGAACAAAGTATTCGAAAACAAGCTTATCTAATGTCACAGTGACACACAGACAGGAAAACAGATGGGTACATATTGTCATGCTACAGAGCACACTTTTTTTGTAATTTTCCATTACAACGTGCATTTGTGGACACAACAATAACACCAGCATGGTGATGTTTCATGGGGATAATTGACCACATTCACCATCTTTGTTTTTCATATTATTCCTAAACTAAGAAGGTGAACGTGGTAGGCTACATTACACACATTTGTGCAATGCGAGAAGAGGACATTACTGCACTCCTTGCCTCCTCTCTACCCCAGATTAGTTACCCCCTAGGCCCTAAAATACCTATCTGATCACAAAACTAGTGCCAACAAAGCTATCATGTCCTTGAAACCACAACAAAAATATTGTCTATTGCATAACTTGTATGTGTATTTGTAATGTCGGGGGAAGGGGCTCTTGGAAGCTGTTCAGCCATCTGACATGTATTTGACCCCTTTAACCTCTCTTTATCTGCATTAAAACACACTTTACATGCAAATACAGCCTTGCTGATGACCCTTCCCCCACCTCTTCTTCTCTAACCAGGTATTGGAGGAAACCTCGTCTCCATACAGTCCAGTCGCATTTCTACTAATTTGCATTTGAACTACTCACCTGGAGAGGTTCCTGAAGACCGTAAGAAGTGCTACAACCCTTGTCGCACTTTCTTTGGTTCAGGTAAAGATCAAATAATTAAACCATTTAAATAAGGGAGGAAGGATGTACACACACTTAATCTGATGTGTGTGTCGAATAATCTGATCATGGCAGGAGCAAACCATAGATCTGCCCAGGTTCTGCTTCTTTTGGTCATCCCTGGTCAGCTTATCTTCATACACACCATTCACCTGATGAAAGGAGGCCACACTTTGCCCAGTCCGCTCTTCACTGTCGCCTTCTTGTCTGCTTCTCTAATTCAGGTGAGTCAGACATCATGGTCATTTTTCCTTCTGCAGACTTCTTTGCTGTTCTACAATTTCTCTCATGGCTCTGTCTCATAGGTCCTCTCCCTGCTGTGTACAGCTGACTGTGTGGTCCACTGTTTGTGGCGGAGGGGTAAAGACCCTGACAGTTACTCAATACCCTACCTCACAGCCCTTGGAGACCTGCTGGGGACTGCTCTCCTCTCACTTGCCTTTCTGCTGCTGTGGTGCAGTGGTGACTCAGGAAGTGTATAGTTTCAAAACAAAGAGGAAGAAGAAACACAATTGAACATCAGTAATCACAAAATAAAAAATAGAAGGGCAAAAAAACTAAATGGTTATCAGAGTCATACATTTCTTTCAGTATTTTGTTTTGCCCATGTAGTATCAATGAGCTGTGTGTTTTTCAGTTGATGAGTTGTGTGTTTTTCAGCAAAGGAAGGACCTAGTAAGGTAATGTTTAGGGCAATAGGGTTGAAAGAAAGATTGGCCAACCCCTTCCTGATATATGATTGCAGAACAATGGGGGTTGTGAAGGGCATTGTTGGTGCGTTTTACACCTGAAGTATCCTGCAGGATCTTGTATTTAGATGCAAAGTTGAATTTGAACGTCACAATTTACAAAGACAATATAGCTCCTACAGGTGACGTTAGACAGTGACTGTTGTAGTCAACACTTAGGAGGAAATCAAACAAAGTCCTAGTCTGCCGTGATATGTCCAGTCTTATATCAGGTGTGTCCAATAATCATCAGGACTTACTATTTAAAGTACTGCATTGCATTCAAGAGTATTAAAAATTTGGGTTCCTTCCTACATAGGCCATCTGGGTAATGACAGAGTGGACAAACTAGGCAAACAAGCAGTTTTAGAAAAGGAGACATTCATATCAATCTATCAAAATTAGAGCAGCAGAAGAGTGGTGTCGTTTGTTTCCTAGCGATGGTGTGATGATGAAGAAGGAATCTCTGCAGACACTGTCTAGATAGATAGATATACTTTATTAATCCCAAAAACTGGGAAATTAGAGTATAAAGAACGTATATTACAAATGAATTCAGAAGCAAAGTCCAGCATCAGACAGGCCCCATGGTGACCTGAAGAGATTTGAATATGAAACACTCTCACATCCGTTGCCTCTTAGTATTTAAGCTTTCATACACATTAATACATGTGCAGCACCCTAACAAATTACTTGTCATATATCAGAAGGGAATTGAAGGCTCTCTTATTTTTTCAAATACACAGTCCCTTTATAACCCCACCAACCAATTCCTTATTAGGACATTACATATAAACCACATGTTCTACAGGCATATATGTAGGATTAATTAGAATTAATGTAATTGCCAGAAAACTAAAAGCGTCAGCTTTAATTCTACAGATGACCACACAGACCTAACACACAGCACACCAGAAGAAGAGCAGTGGCATACTCCAGAGGTTGTGGGTAAATGGTGTGCCCTGCTGTATGAGGGCCACATATACCCAGGGATCATCCAAGAGGTGAATCAGACCCCCTGCCAGGTGAAATGTATGCACAGTCGGGGAAAACCGCTTTTTTCTGGCCGTTGAGGGAAGATGTCCATTGGTATCCCTTTGAGGATATGCTGACCATTATTCCACCACCACAAAATGTTACCTCACGCCACCTGGCCATTGCAGAAGACCAATGGAACACTGTGGTCAGCCACGAAGAGTAAAGTGGAATATTAGAAGACTGTTGTTCTAAAGCAGATGACAAGTTTTTAAGTTAAGTGTTAAATGAAATGTTTTAACTCACTGTTAGTATGTTGATAGGCTACGGTAGCCAGACATCAAAGGTTTAAAAGCAATGTTCTGAACCAAAGGGCAAGTTTATTATTTCTTCTATTTTTGGGGGGTGTTATTTGAGGAAAAGTGCAACAGAAGGTATTAAAAGTTATTCAAACAATGCTTTGGTGTCTTGGGCATTTATTTGTCACTTTTATATGATGATCTATATTCAAAAATAATGTAGCTAGTTATCCATATTACTTTATGCAACCCTGTTACCATACCATTTTAATTGAAAATGATCCTAAATTACTTTCTCAGCTCAAAAGGGTTTCACTCATTTTCAGTTTATGCAATCATATGCAAAATGTGTAAAGTAAATATTGTACAATAAAAAAGTGAAATTGTTAAAGTGAAACATGCCATTATTGAAAAGTTGGGTGAGACAGATTTCTAAAGTTGTTCAAATTAATTTAAATCAAGTCATATGTGATATCAAATGGTTATTCAGAGAGAATGTTAGTTTATTTACTTAATGGAAAAGGAATTATATTTCAGAAATGAATAATGTACTTTTTTCAGGTTGCTCAGTGTTGGTAACAGGTTTGCACCAGGTATTGTAAACACAAAATAAATCATATAATAAAAATTGAACCATTGATTAGTAAGCTGAGCTAATCAAGTCTATTATCGATAATTATGTAGCAGAAAATCACAAAAGTGAAGGTTTTTTTTCAAGAATTTTGAAGCCCAAATCTCCTTGTTTACTTCTCAACCCTAATGTATCAACCATTTCCTTTACTAAAAAACACATAACTCATAGAAACTACAGTGGCAAAAACACTGGGATCAGGAAATGGAAAGAGTAGAACTAACAGGAGCAGTATTAAAGAACATACTGGCAGGGCAGAAGATGCTTGATTAGATACCTACAAAGAACTGGACTAATGGAAAAAGTGACATCTGCAATCTGTAGAGGTTAAGTAACAGCAGAAGATGGCAGCAGTGCAACAATATAAGCGCCACTAACTTTAACTGTTAGAATAATGTATATAAGTGATCCCATATTTACTCTTTTGCATTCTTTATATATCACCACTCTTTTATTCTTTGTACTCCATACTATGATCTGTAAGTTTGTGTTTTGTTCTACACTAAGTTCTCTTCCAGATGGACATTAGAGTTTGCAGCTGCTGATTGAACAGGATGTTAAATTCCTATTGCCATCTGGCTGATGGGACTGGCTCCTGTTGTATTAATTAAGGAAGTTGTAGAGTTAATGAGTTGTAGAGTTAATCGCCGTACCATATAGGAAAAGTAAAACAAAAGAGTTAAGTGTAGAAGAAAACAGATGTTATTTATTGTCCAGCAAATTGTGCCTGCCTGAAGCAAAGCAATAAAACCATTATGTTGTTACTGACCTATGCTTGACCTATGCACCTCCCCTTTAAAAGCAACATGTATTAGGGACATCGTAAATAAAAAGCAAGAGGGCAGGAGACGGAGTCAGAGTAGATTCTGTAGACTGTGCACGTCTCCTGTTGCTCTCCTTGCAATAAAACTTAACTCTGTTGTCTTCTCTCCTCTTTGTGTCTGTGTGTTTGATATTTTAGGTTGTTTAAACCTGACATTAACCATCTCACTGTTCATGTGGAGGGCTTTTCCAACCTTATACGACACACCCACTTCTACTACAGGACACACCCCATGGCCCTTAACTAAACTCTCCTCATGCATACTAGAAGTGGGCGATACTAGGATACTTGGTATCGATCCGAAATAGAGAGAGAAAGAGAGAGAGAGAGAGAGACACAGTATCGATCTCATCACGCTAGTATCGATCCGATACCAAAACTCACCTTGGTATCGATACTATCGATACGTCCACCCATACCATCCTCAGATAGGCCGCTGTTGAAACGTGAAAGAAGAAGCAGGGGCTGCGGCACATTGGTTCAAAACAGGAATATGTATGCATGGGCTTCTAAGAAAGGGGAACTGCATTCATCCTACACGTGAGGGCTGAAGTTGGATCTCGTTGGAGGAAAAATGGAGTAAGTAGCGTTCCGTTAGTGTCTGAAGTTGAAGTGAAATTGTTTGGGGCGGTGCAAGCAGTCCACCACATGTAGACAAGTCAATCTGCAATAGTGTGAAGAAACGCTTTCTCACCAAGAAAATACAATACGAACTATGTGTCAGAAAATTATATTTAGGCTGCATCCTACTTCTCAGCTTGTGTGCATAGTTTAACAAGTTCAATGTTTAATGGTTCATGAAGTTTGGACAAATGCAACTGATTTTTTTTATTTTTATTTTTTATAAACCAAACCACAAAACCATGTTTGTGCAAACATGCAGTAATTGTTTTGGGTTAAAACTCTATACCACGTGTACTGTGGGCTCTGTCAGAAAAATCACAGGTCTGAAACTAGAAAAACATTACTGACCATGACTAAAAGAGGTGTACTTTTCAACCCCCAAGACAGTTTGTTGTGGTTGTTTTCATGTCTTTGTAGTATAATGTTTTTGTTGAGACTTGTGATGTGCCAAAGAGAACAAACAATTGCACTTGCAGGATGATTTTAACGTGATATTATATATGTTGAGGCTTTAAGTAAGGTTAAGGCAATGTTATAACATCAGATTAATCATATCTCATGTTTTATAATCAGATTTCATGTATGACAAGATGTTTGACTTAGTTTCATGTATACTTAACAAATGTTAAAATTTGAGGTGCGTGTGTGTATTAAACTTTTTAAAACTATCTTTAGAAAAAAAGTTTAGAAATAAGGGTGTAAAACAGGCAGTAGGAATTAAAAAAAAAATAAGGCCAAAGGGGGATTGTGAAGCTATTGGTGTAAAGCATATGTGGTATATTTTTGAGTCTGCTTTATTTGAACTTATAGGAATTCGCAGAGTAAACAGATGTCTTAAGTAAAATTGGAGAAAGCTTTTAGCACCATATAATTGAGCAATTGGCTGTCATCTTAATATCAACTATTTGCTGTATGCCTCCCCATTTAAGGTATACATGTCAAGCTTGCTGTAAGCCCTTGAGATGACAAGATCCAGGCTTGCACCCCTGGTCATCATTACCAAATACGTAAGAATGTAGGGTGAAACGTTCATAACATTATTATGTAATCGCCAATCGTCAATACACGACAACATGCATGGATACAGTGCCTCATGTGCAGACAAAAACAGCTGTGCTGCCTACCTCAGCTGAAGACAAAACACCACAGTGATATCACCTTCAGCTACGGTGCACGGGAAGTAACCAATAGTTACTGTGGCTGGCTGCCCATCACTCCACCATCTCTCCACATTGCATGTCTATGCCATTGTACTGCATGTCAGAGCTGTTGTACTGCATGTGTGTGTGTATCCGGGTTAAATGCATGTAAATAAAAAAAATAGAGTGAAAAAATTATTTCCCCATTGAGGGATAAATAAAAGTATATCTTAATCTTATAAACTTATCTAATGTTGTATACAGCTGACATAAAATAGTGCAAATTGTCACGAAGGCAAAAAAAGCCCCAGCAGGTCAGAGCCATCTTAGAGCATCTCTGTGTTATCTCTGATACACATCGTGTGTTTTCTGATGTACTCTCCTTTTTTGCCTGGCATTAAAAAACACGTTGTTGCTGCTCTGAACTCTGACTCCTGAGGATTTTTTGACACCAAAGAGAAGTTTTTTCTGATCTGTTTTTGAGACTCTAAGAATTTTTACACGACATCTTAACACTCAGAGTCAACAAGGCTGCTCCAGCACAATGTGGGATATTTCTCTTGTCTTAGTAATAATGACAGTGAGAGGTTGTTTTGTGATATTTTCTGACAATGAGTCACTTAAAGCTCAAAGATCAAACTTGAAAAATGTTTGTACATAGTTTTCTGATTTAGACTGAATTCTTCTTCTTTCTTTATCTTTGTTGTCATTGTATTTCTGAGAGAAAAAATGAAACAAAACGAAGGGGAAATAACAGCTTGGACACAATACAATATATAAACAATACACAAAGGAATGCCAATGAATCTGACAGTCTGCCTGGTCTACCTCCTTACCTTTTGATGTGGAGTAGGGGTTGTGGCGCTCTCCTGGTCCTCCTGGAGTCTATGGTGACCTCTTTTGTTTTGGTGGCGTTAAGGACCAGGTCGTTGTGTCTCCAGGTGTTGGATCTTCTGCCTGTAACAAGTCTTATTGTTGTCAGCAACGAGGCCTACCACTCTAGTGTCGTAGCGAATTTGAATAGGGCGTTGGAGGAATCTGGATTTTACGGAGACAGCAAAGAAGCCGCTGTTAACCAATTTTTACCTGTAGAAGGACAAAAGAGTTTCGTCAGAGAAACAGCCCTGATTGCTATTTTCTCCCTCAAGTCGACTAAGCAGATCCGCACCATCCACAATGAATTCGGCTCAGCTTTTGTTGTTACTAACGAAATCACACTAAGAGTTGTGTCCGGCCGACTACAGCTCTCCCTCTACCTCAGACAGAGTTAACTCTGTCTGCCAGCAGAGCAACAACAGTGAAGGCTTGTGTCTGGGCAGATACTTTTTAGTGTGCAAAGAGTCTGTGTAAAAGTGTTGCTTTGAGGTTTGATTGCTTGGTCTCAACGCTGGTGTGTGTGTGTGTGTGTGTGTGTGATTGGACAACCGGTCCCTCCATTGCCCTAGTGATTGCTTGTTGTGTCATATGTTTTAACGTGTCTAGCCAACTGGAGTCTTTTGTTGTAGTATCACATAGATTGTGGGTGTAAAGATGTATATCATAATGGTGGAAAAAAGTACCTAGACTTTCGAGAAGAAAAAATGGACTAGGTGTGTGTGTGTGTGTGTGTGTGTGTGTATTATAGTCACTTCACTTCATGGCTGCCCTCTAGATTCAATAATGTATTCAGTACTTCATAGTAAGTACATCTCTTACTTTGTATTAAACATTTGCATACATGCCGGTGGAGGCATGCTATCTCTACAACAGTTGAGCTTTGACCCTGGCTTCTATCTAAAGCTTGGTTACTGACCTTTTGGATGTGTAACTGTAGCTACTGTAACGTTCTCATTAAAAAAAAATGGTTTCTGCAAACCTGAAACAGTGGTTTTACTGTAGCAGCCTGTTTATTGCCTCCTATTATTATATTAATAATAAGACATGTTGAATATTAGAAAATTAGAGATTTTTAAATGTTTTAAGTAAAAGATTAAGAGTTGAACCTTGGCCAGATCATATATTTTGTAATTGGAATTGTTATAATTTCTTTTCTGAGATTATTGCAAACAGTGCCTGCTGAGCTCTCCTCTACTCGCAGAATTCACCTGGAGGGAAGCATTTTCTTTACCCATGAGCCTAAATGCCTCTTTTAGGGACCTTAAAGGGCCTTTGAAGTTTTATTTTTTTGCAATTTTGTGTAAGATGAAAACATTTGAAGTGAAGTTGCGTACTACACTTTTACCACTGCATTAATGCTTTATGCCTTATTTTTAATATTATTTTTTTTCTTCTTTCAGAAAAGTTTCCTCTTCAGCTTACTACAATGCTCAACAGAGGACATCTTATGGACCATACTCACAGTATGGACCACCCTCACAAGCTACTCAACTCACCCATGACACGACAAGGAATCAGCAACCTGGAACTACAAATAACGTATGTCACTATAGGGCTGCAAACAGGGTAGTCCAACCACTACAAAGTGCTTATTTCACCTTTCACAATGTAACTGGGACCTCAGATTGGCAGACCTCAGCAGTTCCTCATCAGGCCATTCCTTACTCATCTTCTAATACACAAAACCCTAATTCTCAGATGATTTATGGGTTTAATGTTGCCACTCCGCATGATTTCCATCAGAACTCTGCTCAGAATTCATCAACCCGGAGTCCATCTAACATGATGAATGCAAACACTAAATACATTCAGCAAGACGTGTCAGCAAATTGGAACCAATCAGTCAAAGATAATTGGAAACAATTAGCAAGAACACAGAATGGAAATGTTGTGCCTGATCTCCAACACTGCAGTGTTCAGAGAAACTTCTATCAAAATGTAAATAGAGAGTTGACTAATCCTGCTGTAGCTTTCACTACAACATCTACCTCGCTCCCACCTGTACAGGTGGTTGGCAATAGCGCATTAGTGTCTGCCTCTGCATTCAACGTACAGACCTCTCCTAACCAGCACCACAGACAAAACAGCACTCAGCATGGATTCCCTCCTTCCAGGATCCCACCATCTTATGCGTCTGTCTGTCAGTCTTATAGAAACAAAAACTTGCCATCAAGCGGCATCATCTTTCCTAGCAGCCAGAACACTCAACAATACTCAAATCAATTCAACTCAACTCCCAACAATGGGGAAGCGGCCACCTCCTCTTTTAACTCAAACATGCGTGCAAGATTCGCAAACAGTCTGTGTAAGTCATTCACTGCTGGTTCAGATGGTCTTTCTCCAGTGTGTGCTAGTTCACTGCACAATTCAACGATGGCACCTGCGCTATCGTCTGTTATTGAAAGTCATAACTTGAATGCCTCCAAGTCTTCATCGCTCCATTCTGGACAAACCACCCATCATGTTATATCAGCAATGCAGCATGCTGTAGATGAGCTACCTCAACTGATGCAACAGCCTGAAAGTATTTCAGCACAGAGAAACAACACCCACTCATATGAAGCAAACAATCATGAAATAAGTGAAATGCTCACATCAGTCAATCCAAATGACAGCTCCGTTCACTCGTCTCCTGGTCGCACGGGGTCACGAGCCATTGCTGTAGTGCAACCGTTGACACAGAAATACCACCCAGTTGCCACCAGGCATACATCTTCTAAGACGATCAATCACGAGTGCACCGCAACAGGTCACTCTCCAAGTAACCAGGAGAAATTATTTATTTCACCAGATGAGTCAAAAAACGACAAGGATGCATATTTGAGAGAAGTATCTAAACATTTAAAAGATGATTGTACTTTTCCCCCCAGAAATACAAATCAAGTGAAGTCCAACCAACCCGCTATCGGAAATTTAGTAGCTTTCAATGATGATGCTGTTGTGTCGTCTCCAGATTCAGCCGGGCCACAACAATCCCTGAAGCGGCTACGTGCAGATTACATGGGTTCTGAACCGGCCATTAACATTCAATTAGACCAGATTGATGCATCAGCTGCTAAACGATTAGTAACCTCGAAAGTGCCAGAATGCCAAAATGGGGATGAGGACAAAAGTGAGATGCCACCAGATGAAGAGGCCTGCATTTATGACCTTACATCGCTTCCAACAACCTCATGGACAGTTATGCAAATAATTACATTGCTACAGAAGGCTGAAAACATTCAGAAGATAAACTCAGAAGGTCTTTCAGGGTTTTGTACTGCAAGACAATTATTAAGTAAATATTGGGATGGCGACTGTAAAAAGTTGTCCGATAAGCTCAAGACGGGCTGGTACAAGGATTTAATCATAGATGTTCAAGAATTCTGTAGAAAACACTTAAATACAGACTCTGTCATACTGTCCCAAGTAAAGCACAGCTTTGTGCAGCATCTCCAAAGCTTCCATGTGATCACAGATGATGAAGTGTATTCAGAACCGCCTTATAGGTCGTCTTGGCTGAACACCAATGAGCAGCTAGATGACATTGATAAAGAGTTTGGCTTCCCATTGACTTTGAAGCATTGCTCTCATACTGTTGACGGTGACTGCCAGCTGGGTCAGGTTGAGACAGTCAACAGCATTCCTGCACAAAATGTAAGCGAGGTACAAAACAAGGCTTCATCACAAACAGAGTTTGAAGCTGTTGACTCTGCCTCTCCCAATAAAACAGAGAGTACAGATTCCAGTGACCCATATTACAAGTTTGAAATTGAGATTTTACCACCAGAAGAGGCCAAATTGATCTTTGAGCAAATACAAAGTACAAAACCAGTTATTCAGCTAGAGAAAGGCACAAACAGTCCTGCT